>CM067075.1:32023384-32183384 GCA_033980235.1 Diadema setosum | reverse complement strand
TTTTTGATATCTCAGCCAATTCAAAAACAATTTTCACCAAATAAACTTCCTTTTAGAATGGCATGTTCTTTCATATTTCATAAGCTCGCTTATAATAACGTGGCAAAAATTTAAAATCTGAATCCCTATCTCAACCAAAACTATACCATCCCTCTAATTTCTTTCTCTTTCCATTGAGAAACACTTATTTGTAATTGCATACTTCATAATTTCATATTTTAACAATAGTACTGCGTCAGAGCATATTGCAAATCTAAAAGGCATATAAAAGATGTCTCTCTCTCTTTCTCTCTATATACATTGCATATTCATACATAAAAATAATGATAACATGCATAAAGATTGATCCATCATCCCGTTTAGGCTACAGAGAGACTCACCAAGAACTAAGTAAAAAAAAAAAAATAGACAACCCATTGGCCAACACATTTTTCGTCCACCTCAGGTCCCCATCGTGTGGAGAAAAGCTTCTGAATTGATTGTTGAAGCCAAAATGCAAAATGAAATTTTAAGACAAGAAATATCCAAAGGCCAGTTGCAAAGACAAACAAACAAACAAACAAACAAACAAGCAAACAAACAAATAAAACCAACACAAAACAAACACAAAATACAAAAAAGAACAATAACAATAACAGCGAAAAATACAACTCGAAAACACAAGAACAACAATCAAACTCGAGTTCATATTACTCAACTTCATTCAAAGTACCAGGTAGGCCTAATTAAATTATATCATCGTCGCTCTTACTGACACTTTCACCGATGTTCTGGGGATCTCCATCCTTGCCGGATTTGACCATGTCCTCATCTCCGGCGGTTTCCACCGTGTCTGCCGGATCTCCATCTTGGATGGGTGAATATATCTTGCCTTTGGCCATCAGACGAGACTGCCGGATACTCTGGCGAAGCTTCCTCCTCTGATCCGAATTCAGCTTGCGCCTCTTGAAGAATCCGGCCTTTAATTGGATATGAAAATGAGACGAACGGGGGCTAGAATAGGTAAGCAATAGTTACGTTCAGACGGTGATCCTTAACATCGATGATAGCTACCTTCGAGATTGAGCTAGTGTAGACGCACTCGCTGGTGGCTAACTTGAAGGGTTTAGTTAACTCGAAGATAGCTATCCACGAGATATCTCAGGGTTAGCACTCGACGCGGGGTGTCCCCATTCGTAGTTATGCATCGAGTGGACAGAACGTGTTGATAGGAACTTGTAAATAAGCGTAGTTGGGGGGGGGGGGTGCAGTGAGCCTATCTTCGAGGATAACTATCTTCGAGGATAAGCTTCGTCGTGTGAACGCGGGTCATTGTTAGGGGGCCAGGGCTTGTGCTCGAAGATACCTATCCTCGAGGTTAAGGATCACCGTCTGAACGTAACTAGTGTAATGACGCAATGATTAAATTCATAGAACTTTATAAACATTTGTAACATTACCTGGACGCGAAAATATTTCATTATGTACTATCTATCATTATCGGAGTCTTGTATTTCTCATAAGTTAGATCACCATTACATTAGACTGGTCAGTAGCCAAGGAGCTTAGCCGAAATATGCCGGAAAGCTTGCCTGTGTGGTGACACACAGACACTAAGCGATTATAAGAATGTATGTTTTTAAAAAAATCAACATATTTTCATTTCTCATAGCATAATGAAGAAGCACTTGACTTACCTATGCATAATGAAAAAGCACTTGACTTACCTATTTTAGACAGGTGAGGGAATAGTATACTACCCGTTACATTATTATGGTAGTAACACGTCAAACGAATGTGTACTTCCAATCAAAAGAAAATGAAATTTTGTGGAATTCTCTTCATATCTTTTTTTTTTCATATCTTTGTCCATGCATGATGTCAAGACATGTTTTAGTCTTCTCATAACTCACTTCAGAGTTCCTGATGAAAATGCCAGAGACATTCCGGGGAACACAACCTTAAAGGGATCGTATAGTTTTGGTTGAGACCCAATTTTAGGTTTCTAACATTATTTGGTGAGATAACGAGAAACCTCTTATGAAATATGAAAGAGCATGTAATTCTATGAGGAATTCAATATTTATTTGATGAAAATTGGTTTTGAAATGGCTGAGATATCAAACAAGAGCGATTCTAATAAAGTGTGGGACCCACACTTCATTACGATCGCTTTGTTTTACTTTGCTTTTGGATGTTTCAGTCATTCCAAACCCGATTTTCATCCAGACAAATAAACTTTGAATTCCTCTTAAAATGGTATGATCTGTACTATATCACAAGTGTTTTCTTGCTCATCTCCACCAATACTGTAAAATCCCTTTAATCACTTGACGCGATTTTTGGTTAACCCTGGGGTACCAAATATGAATCTGACAACATTTTGACAGCCATGAAGTGTGCATGTGTAAAATATACATCTTCCGAACACGGGATGGCGCCATACAACGCGGTACCCCACGGTATGACGGCACCCCGGGGTACTGCGTGGTGCATCTCTTGTGCACCCTATATACGTTTAACTCTTTCGTAAACAGACTGCCTAGATGACGTCGACGGTTTCTATTAACGTATCTAGCGGACCCGAGGGGATTAAACAGATACTAGTACCCGGATGGAAATATATGAAAATTAAATCTCATCTTACGAAGTAGAGGCCGATCATAATGGCAACAAGGATTATCACGCCACCGATGATGGATACGATGTAGACATACGGGGGAGTGGTTTTCTTCAAGACGATCGTCTCAGCGAACTCCAACTCGACGAAGGTGTCGACCTGAATGAGCGTGAGTTCGAGCGATGAAACAACACAACATGTCATCTAATGTTTGTTGATATTTCATGAACATGCTTTTTCTTCTTCTGCTGCTGCTTTATTATTGTCATACATAATATGAAAAATAAGGAAAAATTTAAAATGAAAAATAAAAAGTGAAAAATATAGGCCTACATCTATGAATGATGATTTTGAAATAATAACAATACGAATGACGATATTTATTACTACTGTTACAACAACTATTACTAAAACTAATTTTGATTATATCTGTTATTAGTAGTAATAGAAGTACAGCTTTAACACTGGTACTAATCCTTATAGTGCAATTTGTCAATCAGTTGCAGTAAAAACAATTCGACGCAAGAATCTCGTCAATTTGAAGAAATTATCATCTTTTCATCACTGAATGATCACTTCTGAATTGCACTTCACATACATTGCACTGGAGAAAGATGAAATTAATCAAAAGTGGATAAAATTAGAAAGAAATTAAACCAAATTGGTCAATTTGACATGAATATGCAGAGGAACAGGAACTTCGATGGTTGAAAATATGTAGCCAATTGGAGAATCAGTAATAAAATTAGAAAATTAGATTCTGTTGAATATTGTATGAACTTTTTGTATGAAAAAAAAAATGCTACACCAAACCACAGTAATATGTTTTCTTGAACGTGACTTACTAACATGACAACACAGTGCAGGGTATACCATTGAATATGTTGGGATTTAACTCACGTTAATGGGATGGACGCTGGGGTGTGGAGAAAAGGTGATTCCTGGATAGAACGATCCATGGACAAGAGCCACAACAGTTGATGTGATCCTAAAAGCGTCTACCGAGGTGTACTAAAATAGATTAGAATCAGGTGACGATATAGGGTAAGTAAAGACAGGAAAGACACCAGCAGTAATCAGACTCGATCTATTGTAAACTCATGTATCAACATCCAATCGTCCCTATTTTGTCGGCATATTATTCCATGCCTTATCAATTCATTTATCACTAATTTTCATCTCTATGACATAGATTTGCAAATGATATTTCATAATCATAGTGGCACCGTTTCCAGTAAACTGAGAAATTGACATAATTATTATCATACGAGTGCAGTTTCTTTGTTTGGGCAATTAAACCGCAGCTCAATAAGCTTGCTCAAATCTCCTCCGTTTGTTGCAACCGTGTGATGGTTCTAGACGCAATTTCTTAACGATTTTCCAAGGGATATATAATCAAAGATAGTTGATTCCTTCATTTCATTTCTTTGTTCATATTTCATAGAATCAACTGGGAGTAGGGATATCATTGTATGTAAGCAATAAAATGTAAATGTTAATGCGTTACACCAAGACAGACAATTTTTTTAGCCGATTGTGCTATGTGGATGTCACGTTGTTATTTCTCATTTGAAAAAAAAAAACCACACCAACAAACAACAAAACAACCACACACAAGTCATAAAACATTTGATTTAGTTATTGAAACGTATAATTCTGATCCTGGATGTTGACCCCGCCTGGTATCCTAAATGGTACACGATGAAAAGAATGAGAGGGGGAGAGGGGGGATGGTGTAACAAATAAGCAAACAATCAAACAAACATAAATTGATAGTTTAACGGTGAACACGATAGTAAACATTTTATCAGTCATTAATGAAATCCTGTTTAGTGATTGGTCCACGTAGCGCCACGATGTGTCTGAACTATAACATTGTTATGATGTTGATGATGTTGAAAACAATATATTGGCATCATAGACTCCTGTGTAAAGATAACGTCCACGGCGATACACTGATCGTCGGTGCTGCAATATGTTAAGAATTTAATTTAAACAATTCAACATCTTGTTAAAGATTTGTTGGAGGAATGCAATATATAATTATTGTACACTGTTTGGAGCCAGCAGTGGATTTATTGATTCATACGGTGGCAGAAATAGCACTTCATTTTTTATTTTCGGGGTTGCGCCCCTCAAAAAAAAAGGTGCTAATCCTGCCACCTTGAAATCCATAATTTGACCTAGAGATTCTCAGTGCATGCTATCTGTTTACTACTCACGTTCAACACTGCGTCAGCTACGACGGTGCTCGTAATGGTGACGACCACGCTACCCCTCCCAGCGCTCGATCCGGTATTGATGGAAGCGACTGGACAGGTTAATTCGTAGCACTCGACTTCGTCTTCGTCGCACGAAACGTGGAGGATTGTCCGCGTGGAGTTGTTGTTGTCGGCGTCAACCGTTGAAGCAGTGGTACCTTCTTCGCGCGTCTGTGTAACCCGATTTCGGGGGGGGGGGGGAGTGAATTGAGTTCGTTTTTTCAGAGTTCAGTGATAGAGTTAATTGCAATACAGATAAATTGATCATATCAGAATACTACAAGTTTAACTTAACAAGGTGTATACGGACGATTTGATAGTCTCTATGATTTGCTTTTCATAGTGTGGATTTCATTGTTGCATTGTGGTTCTGTTGTTTAGGTTATTATTGTTGTTTTGCAGATAGAACCTAAATCAGCAACACAGTTGTAATCTAATTGATAAACTGATTTCATGTATGGGTAACAGCTGTCGGCAGATAAGATTCTCCTGTATCGAGAAAAGGGGTATGAGTGTTACGACGCTTTTTTCCTGTTGTTTGCTCTTTGACGAAAAAAAAAAAGATGATGAAAATCCTCATGAGTATACTGATTTCGAGATTATAATACATGCCGGGGAGAACAGGTGGACATTAGGAAAGCGATGTCGGCAATGGAAACTAAGTGAACAAGACTGTAGGACATGAGCTTCCTATAGGAGAAAAGATGATTAGAATAAGGCCTATCTTTAGTGCAAAAGCCAACTGAACCAAAAAAGTGAAAGTATCCCTGACATAAACTTGTGCGAACTTTCGGAGAGTTTGTAAGTATTGATATTCCCCATTCTATTATGGCACATGCTGGAAATACTGTATCATTATTTACCATATTATTCTGTCCGTTTTCCAAAGTTCTGCGCGAGCAGGTGTGGCCTGTATCCATGGTAACGTCCGGTTCGGTCATGATGTCCGCTCCGCCCTTCAGTCTCATTGGCCAGAGGATAGTCAGGTACGTGAGCCCCACGGCGCTCGGACCAGCATTGTTCAGCTGGCGTTCAAACAAGAACAGATAAAAATAAATAAAATGTGTGCAAAATTATGATTATCCTGTCGTAAACTGTGTTTGTATTTTTTTTTATTTGCACCAAGAACGAATTTGTTTTTATTTATGTATGACTTGAATGAAATCAGTAAAGCATGTGTCTTGTATGTTTGTTTGTTTGTTTGTTTGTTTGTTTGTTTGGGGTATAACACACTCACAGCCATGACGTGAACGATCTGAGGCCCAATGCTAGCCTCGCTGGACAGGTTGCGATCCGACGGATAATCCGTCTCTCGTACAATCAGTCTGTCGAGATCGGCCGCTCTGAAGATGGTGGCGGAGGGATGTGAAAATAATGAAGGATTAAAAAAACAGAAAGAACGTGAAATTAATAATAATAATAATAATAATAATAGCTGGTTTTTATGTAGCGCATTTCACACACTTCAGGGTTTCAATGCGCTTTACAGACTATTATTACCCCGGTCACTGGATACATTATTTCCAACCAGCACTAACAGTGCTCATTCTCCACTCCCTGGGGAGCATTCCAGCCAGTCGCAGCCATTTTACAGGCGCGCACATGCTGATCAACCAAATTAAAAGGGGATCATACATGAAACACAATATACGTGTGGATTTATTGAGACATAGTAGTAGCCGATCGAAATAAAGAAAGTGCAGTTTAAGGAATAAGGACATTCGTACAAGCCTCTAAAGTTATGAATTTTCAAAGTGTGGATTAAATCCATGTGACGTCATAGTTGGATAAGAAGTCTGCAAGAGTTGGTGACGTGACAGTCGTAGAAAGATATTACAATGACAACGAGAATTCCACATATATTTTTTCTAGCGTAATGAACGAACACTTGACTTCCCTCAAGTAGACGACAGAAGGAATGATATTAACCCACACGTATTTCGTCAGTAGACAAGTCCATGGAGTATATACTCCGCTTTTATTTTTTAAATGTAATAGATCAGATATACAAAGTGTAAACATGAAATGATATTAAAAACAACTTACAAAGCGCTTTTTACCAACGTACAGTGTATATGCAAAGCGCGAACATAATAATGTCCGATATAAGTTAAATAGGATGCCTCAAATTCATTACCATAATTCTAAAAACAGGCAGTTTCCTACTTTCGGAGGATTGCCTGTCCATAAGTTATAACTGAGTAAAGCCGGTAAAAAATATTTCATTAAGAAACTGGGAAATGGTCCCTTCTTGAAAGAGCTGATGCTAGTGAAATAAGCATTGCGCTTCGCTTTCATTGCACTCAACTAAAGGCAAGCCATTTTGTTTTTCAACATCTTGAGTCGGGGATTAATTATGATATGAAGTTCCATGGGCGTAAATCCCGGGGGGGGGGGGGGATGGGGGGATATATCCCCCCCCCCCCCACTTTTGAAGGAGGGGGGATGGCCTGTACAAATATCCCCCCTGAAATTCGGTGCCAGGTGAAAATGGCAGGGGTAAAAATGGCAGAGGTAAAAATGGCAGAGGTAAAAATGGCAGAGGTAAAAATGGCAGGTGTAAAAATGGCAGAGGTAAAAATGGCAGAGGTAAAAATGGCAGGGGTAAAAATGGCAGGGGTAAAAATGGCAGGGGCAAAAATGGCAGAGGTAAAAATGGCAGAGGTAAAAATGGCAGAGGTAAAAATGGCAGGGGTAAAAATGGCAGGGGTAAAAATGGCAGAGGTAAAAATGGCAGAGATAAAAATGGCAGAGGTAAAAATGGCAGGGGTAAAAATGGCAAGGGTAAAAATGACAGAGGTAAAAATGGCAGAGGTAAAAATGGCAGAGGTAATAATGTCAGCGGTAAAAATGGCAGAGGTAAAAATGTCAGAGGTAAAAATGTCAGAGGTAAAATGTCAGAATTAATGAGAGTGATTTCGTCAGAGATAAACGTATGAAGAGGTTTTGATTGATAACCTAGCAAGAGCAAACTGTATCGAATTATCAAATTCCAACTGCAGGTTTGAAGAATATTTATTGAATTATGTTTTAAAAAGATTAGAGCACTCTCATTATTCCGAGTTTGGTTCAAGTGCAGTGGCGTAATCTGTCCGTTCAGAGGAATAATAAACCAGCTACGAGCCTAGTAGGCCTATGGGAAAATTTTTATTATTATTATTATTATTTTTATTATTATTATTGTTATTATTATTATTATTATCATCATCATCATTGTTGTTATTATTGTTATTATTATTATTATTATTATTATTATTATCTTTATTACTATTATCTATCATTATAAGGGGGTTCCAACAATGCTGCAAAACCCTTAAACAGTATAATCCTATGTTGTTTCGCCCAATGAAGTTATCACACACACACACACATACTCACGAACCCACTTTTGGTATAAACATATATACTTCTATACGCAGATATACATACTCTCACATACACACTCTTACACAAACGAATTCCGCTCACGTCCAGGCTAGTATATTGTCATTATTTTTCATTTTTTGAATGTTCAGTGTAAAGAAGTAAACGAGATATCTTCAGTAGTCGAAGCAAACCGCTAATTTTTCACCTGTTCTATGTTATTTTCTCACATTCAGGTTTCGTAGGAGGCTATTTATTTCACAAGGCCTGATCACGACATAATGTAGAAATAAAAATACAAAACGCAAAAAAAAAAAAAAAACTATTACAGCAGATGTATCGGCAGACATAAGTAAGCTCTTGCAAAATATTTTATAACATTGTTCAAGTATCACATGGCGCAAAAACAAAGATCTCGAAGTTTAATGAACACTTTGTGGTCACTTAACAAACTTATGCTTATTAAAACTGGAGACGAACTTTTGCAATAAACTGTTCAAGTGAGAGTAAAAACCGATAGTTTGCCATGGGATTTTTTCAATCATTGTCGAACGAATCCGCAGGCGAAAAAATGTAAATGTTTGATGCCTTTCAAACTTAGCTGTTGCTCCCGAAGTCAGATTCCATTATGTTTAACGTAGTAAATCTATCAACATGGTGTGTTGCTAAAGATTGGTAGATTCAGCCACCGAAAATGATGTTGTTTTCTCGTTATACAACAACGGTAAGAAAATCCAATCCAATCCCATCCAGGTAGAATGAAATCACCGCCTCGATGACTACCATATGATCGCGATTTAATTTAGACAGGGATCGCTGAAGCTCTGCAAGACTCTCTTCGTCATTTCCATGAGGCCTGTAGTACGCAGCCATATGAAGAGTCTTAGACCCCGCCATATTTAATTTACACAAGATAATTTCACAATCCCTTCTTTTTTAATGTTCTATCGAAGAACATGATCAATGGTGGAAATGAGCTGCATGCTTGACGGAGGTCTGCGCTCTGAGAGTGCTTTTTTAGTTTGTTAGTTACCTCCGCCAAGGGAGGAGGTTATGTTTTCGTTACCGTTGGTTTGTTCGTTCGTTAGTTAGTTAGTTAGTTTGTCCGTGTGTAAAATAAGTCAAAAAGTAGTTAACGGTTTGAGATATATGAAACTTGCAGGAAAGGTTGAGAATGGCACAAGTAACAAACGATTAAATTTTTGTGGTGATCCGAGAATTTCAAACCTTTACGCGTGTTTTTTTTTTTCGCGCATGTATACCTTTTTTTCCGTTTTAATGTTTATAATAACGTATACATCGTTTTACGTCACGGTTTATGCACTCTCATCTCATAGCCCCAAGAAAATGTTTCGGATAAACCAGAAAGAGGTCAGGTGAGGCGATATGCATTCTACCTGTTTAAGTGAGGAAAACGAGGGGAATATTTTGTACATGCACGTAAGCCCTATTGGTCGTGAAGGATTGCAGTTTTCATTCTGGACAATTTTTGTACATGCTCCATTGGCAATAGTTTAGAGACGTTGGGGGCTGGGTGGGAGGTTTGGTCCTTTCCATTAAAACGCAGAGGGTATCCGGGAGAAAAAAAAATGCCGGAAAGTAAAATAGGGGAGACCAGGAAAAAATGGGCCATTTTTACCCCTGCCATTTTTACCTCTGCCATTTTTACCTCTGCCATTTTTACCTCTGCCATTTTTACCTCTGCCATTTTTACCTCTGCCATTTTTACCCCTGTCATTTTTACCTCTGCCATTTTTACCTCTGCCGTTTTTACCCCTGCCATTTTTATCTCTGCCATTTTTACCTCTGCCATTTTTGCCCCTGCCATTTTTACCTCTGCCATTTTTACCTCTGCCAGTTTTACCTCTGCCATTTTTACCTCTGCCATTTTTACACCTGCCATTTTTACCTCTGCCATTTTTACCTCTGCCATTTTTACCTCTGCCATTTTTACACCTGCCATTTTTACCTCTGCCATTTTTACACCGAACCTGAAATTCTCCCAAGAAGAAGATGTAGGAACAAAAAAAAAAGAAAAAAAAAGAAATGTGATATTGATTTCAGCATGATGGATTACTGCATAGCCTATAATCTAGGCGGAGAATGCAGTTATTGTCTTTGTAATTTGCTGTTAAGCTAAACGTGATGCAGCGAGATAATTGTCTTTGCCAAGCGATACATCTGATGCGGCGAGACTAAGAACAGTGGACGCATCTACCGCGTCCGCTAGGCGCCGCGATCGGTGGCAGTTTTTTTTTTTTTTTTTTTTTTCGGTGTAAGAAGACTGCCACCCATTCAAAAAAAAAAATAAGAAAACAACGACAAACAACTGGATCATAGGCGGTGTATAAGCCAGTTCGTAATTAATGACCTTTCTTTTTTCTCAGTTGGTTAGGCACTTCACTCGTTTTCAAAAAGGTATAATGCATAAGCTTACCCGACATAACAATTTATGGAATTCGTGTTCAAACAAATTATGAACTTGAGTTTAGACCAGGTGACCAGAATAGTCCGTCAGTTGACACTTTAGCAGGCATCTAATTCATTGTTTCGTATTGAATGCAATAACAACCTTTTTCTTTTGATGTTGCCAAATACCAGGTTTGCTGTCAGGTGGATATGATGTCAAGCACTATTTAGATAAGGATCTCATGAATAATCATCACATCACAGATGCTTATCTCAGTGAATTAATAAACCAAAATGCCTGTTGGTACAAATGACCTTTTTCTGCTCATGCGCAAAGTGGAATTACGAACTGGTCTATTCGCGCGCATCCACTGTTCGTAGTCTCGTCGCATCAGACCAGCTGCATCCCCACCTAGCAAATGCCTAGGTTATAGGCTACATACTGTATGCATGAGCCATGACGTTCGCACGCCCGCCTCGTGACGAGAGCATAAATTGTCGGCATCATATGCCCATTTATGTTTAAACTTTCAAAGGCTACAGTATGTTAACATCTGATAGACCTGGGCTTCAGAAGTGCTCTGATATGTAGGCCTATGTTGCGAGATTTATAGTTAGTAAACGTTGGGTTGTCTTCAATTAAAGTACGGTTTGCTTAAATTCCTGTGAGGTAACTGAAGTTAAAAGGTAAAATTTCCTTCAATACGAGATGAACTTTCAAGTTTTCAATCTCCGCCTATACTAGTGTACGGTCCTTATATAACCTTGCGTTTCTGATAATGCTTATTGTTTACTCTCTAAAGGAATGGGGTTAGACATAAAAGATATATTATGGTCGATTGGAATTACGGAACATAATTATGTTATCAGAGTCCACAAAGATTGTCATAGAGACACATACGGAGAAAAAAACTGTGCTTATTTGTTTAACCTTGTTTGCTTTGTTACTGTTTTATATTTAGGTTTTTAACACATAATGTACAAAACTGATCTCGCGGAGTAAATTTATTCAAGTGAATAAAACTATATATATATATTCACCTTTATCCAGCAATTTGTTCTCAATAGTGTTTTGATCAGAGGAAAACTAGTGTGTTAGTTGTCACATGTCACAAGTTATCCCGGGTTACATGAAGAGCTGCCACTATACCTTGCCACTACAACTCGACTTCTGTGGAAACCGTTCTTCGTTATTCTGCCAAGTACCATTATATTCCCCCCCCCCGAAAAAAAAAAGCGCAAGCGCGCGAAACCGAGTGCTTTAAAAGTTCAATCGTGTGCAGTGAATGAAGTTAGGGGAGACAAATCATTTTGTCCCCAAGCATTTCCCGAGATGAGGACAAATCTCGAACGTTCTTTATGGAACTACCGCCAGAATTATGCACCGGATCGCTGAATTGCAATAATAAGCTGCTGGGGCCCTTTCGATAGACTTTGTCCACTTTTGAGATTGACGTTTTATTTCCTTATATTTATCAAAGAGTGTGGAGCAGATCTTTCACTTACAAAAGCTCCCTCGGTTATGCAGAGGCATCGATGGAGGGGGAGGGGGATGGTTCCCCCATAAAAGTATTGGGGACAAACAGATCATTTTGCTCCTTCTCGTAACTCCCGAGATGTGGAAATGTTCTTACCTTTTTTGATAGAAGACTGTCTAAATATTTCACCCAAAGATGGCTGAATTTCAATTCTGAAAATACAAAATCTCCCTCGCGTAAGAGGGGATAGGCCTAACCCCTCCCATACCCTCCCCGTTCAATCATTTCTATATACTTAATACACTTTAATAGATTGACAGATTTCAAAATGTTTCCTCCAAAGTGTGCACCAGGTCTGTGACTTCAGTTTAAAGAAATGGAAATGTTCCTTGGGTGGGAGGAGGTTATCTAGATACTTTCAATTAACAGAGGATCCCCCCTAAAAAAAATAGTATACACTTCTGGGATTGAAATTTCAACAGATTACATCATAAATGTGTTTACGAGATATTTGTTGCTGCCAGTAATTGCCAGCAGTTACGCCCGGTGCGCCCCCATCCCTTAATTTCCAAAGCGAAAAAAAGTACAGCTACAAACGGCAGTTTTTGGACTGTAAAATGTCAACATTTTCAAGCTCGCTCGCTTCGCTCGCTCGCATTGAATCGTCATGCCATTCTTCTGATGCTGCTGCCGGGTAAATGCCAGCAGTTGCGCCCGGTGCGCCCCGCCCCCTTATTTTTCAAAGCGAAAAAATATAGCTACAAACGGCAGTTTTTGGACTTTAAGATGTCAAAATTTTCAAGCTCGCTCGCATCAGGGAGGTTGGAAGAGAAACACCTCCCTGCTCGCATTTAATCGTTATGTCATTCTCCTGATGTTGCTGCCAGTAATTGCCACCAGTTGCGCCCGGTGCGCCCCCACCCCTCTTAATTTCCTAAGCGAAAAAAGTACAGCTACAAACGGCAGTTTTTGGACTGTAAAATGTCAAAATTTTCAAGCTCGCTCGCTTCGCTCGCTCGCATTTAATCGCTATATGCTATTCTCCTAATGTTGCTGCCGAGTAATTGCCAGCAGTTGCGCCCGGTGCCCCCCCCCCCCCTTAATTTTCAAAGCAAAAAAAAAAAAAAAAAAAAAAATGTATAGCTACAAACGGCAGTTTTGGGACTGCAAAATGTCAAAATTTTCAAGGTCGCTCGCTTCGGTCGCTCGCATTTAATCGTTATGTCATTCTCCTGATGTTGCTGCCAGTATTAAATTGCCAGCAAATGCGCCCGGTGCGCCCCCCTTAATTTCCAAAGCGAACAAAAAATATAGCTACAAACGGCCGCTTTTGGACTGTACAATGTCAAAATTTTCAAGCTCGCTCGCTTCGCTCGCTCGCACTTAATCGCTATATGCTATTCTCCTAATGTTGCTGCCGGGTAATTGCCAGCAGTTGCGCCCGGTGCCCCCCCCCCCCCTTAATTTTCAAAGCAAAAAAAAAAAAAAAAAAAAAAAAAATGTATAGCTACAAACGGCAGTTTTGGGACTGCAAAATGTCAAAATTTTCAAGGTCGCTCGCTTCGGTCGCTCGCATTTAATTGTTATGTCATTCTCCTGATGTTGCTGCCAGTATTAAATTGCCAGCAAATGCGCCCGGTGCGCCCCCCTTAATTTCCATAGCGAACAAAAAATATAGCTACAAACGGCCGCTTTTGGACTGTACAATGTCAAAATTCATGATCCCGTTCATGATCTTCAGTGTAAGAATTAAAGGGATGGTACAGTCTTGGTGGAGATGAGAATTGGGCTTTTAACTTTTTGCGAGATACCAAGAAAACACTTATGATATAGTACAGAGCATACCATTTTAAGAGGAACTCAAAGTTTATTTGATGAAAATCGGGTGTGGAATGACTGAAACATCCAAAAACAAAGTAAAACAAAGCGATCGTAATAAAGTGTGGGTCCCACACTTTATTAGAATCGCTCTTTTTTGGATATCTCAGCCATTTCAAAACCAAATTTCACCAAATATTAAACAGTGAGTTCCTCAAAGAATTACATGCTCTTTCATATTCCAAGAGGTTTTGCATTATCTCACCAAAAAATATTAGAAACCTGAAATTAGCTTTCAGCCAAAACTATACGATCCCTTCAAGACAAGAAGTTTCTCTAAATGATACCATTTTATAGGCAAAATTGTTCAATAATGATCTACATAAAATGTACTGCTACCTTAAACATGTTGGACTGTTTCAAGTCGATAGAACATGCGAAAAAAAAATGAATCAAATTGCACCATTTACAACATCAATGTGCAAAAAGTTCTCCCTCGCTCGCATCTCTCCCTCGCATCTAGCCGCTCCCCCTAAGATCAAATCCTGGCTTGATACACCGGTGATATAGGCCCCACTATTTAGTAGGCCTTCACAGTGATGTCGCACAGGCCAGGGAGGTGACGTGCACAGGCGGAGCAAGAGCTGAAATACCACGATGTAGTCATTCAATTATCTATGAATATTTCTTTTTCTTACTTGTTTTTTTTATAGGAAAAAATTCCAAATTTCACCAAAAGTGTGCACCAGATCGCTGAATTTGAGGTCTGAAAATGCCAAATTTTCCTCGTGTGGGAGGGGGATACCCCCCTCCCACACCCTCCCCCAGGCCGCTCCGCTCCCTCGCACAGATATTCAAACTCAAAGTCCCTCCCCTACCCCATCATTAAAACGGAACGATGCCCCTGTGATGATTGCTTCAATGACTTAAATCAAGAAAATTGAAGAATACAATTAATACCTACAGGAAAATATCTACTACGTTATTCAAGAAATGAATATCCTTATTAGCATGTTATTGAATTTATTTGGGCATTATTCAGGGCTGCGCTACGTTTTTGAAAGGGGGGGGGGGGCAAAATCGCCTGTCAGTCAAGAAGAAAGAACATCAAAAGACAAGAGAAACAACAACAAAAAAGTCTTCATACTTTTAAGGTCTGATTTTCCGCCGAAAAGAAAAAACAAACAAGCCAAAACAAGAACAAAAATTCGTCATATTTTTGCTGCCACTTCCCTCCCACTTTGCATGGAAAAGAGTGGGACATGATCCCTGTAAAGTGTGTGTGTGTGTGCGTGTGTGTGTGTGTGTGTGTGTGTAGGGGGGGGGGGGGGGCAAGCTCCCCCCCCCCCCCCCCCCCCCCCCCCCCCCCCCCCAGGGCTGCGCCGGTCCGGTTATGGGCTTGTAATCGTGGTGATGGTGACTATCGCCAATCATCCCCCCACTCCTCAGTACGGATTTACGCCGTTCATATGAACAATTTGGATTTCCTACCCCCCCCCTCCCTCAGGGGCGCCATCATGATTTGTAAGTACTACACAATTAAATTTCGATTCAATATTTTATCTTTTTCCATTTAAAAATACATGTACGGTACATGTGTCAAATTGACTTTCATCCAACTGGAAGGGACAGTTCATAGAACACAAAAAATTATATTCACTAAGATCTTCTCCCTAGGTTCACGACTGCTGCCAACTTTGGTTAAAGTCCAGATCCAAGTTTTCCACAGTCTCGCTCAAAAGA
Source organism: Diadema setosum (assembly GCA_033980235.1). NCBI lineage: Eukaryota > Metazoa > Echinodermata > Echinoidea > Diadematoida > Diadematidae > Diadema > Diadema setosum. The sequence continues at coordinate 32,167,713 of CM067075.1, read as the reverse complement.
CCAATTACTACATGCCTTATCAATAATGTATTGTGTTTGAAGAAAGAGTGACATTTAAAGCAAGTCTTACCCTTGAAGAGTGAGGTTAGCGGTAGCGTACACTGGAATGTTAGTCGTTCGCTCATTGTCATGAATCGATCCCGGTTTCTCGGCATCAAAACTGGCAAAAAGATAATAACATTACTGGATTTGAAATGAGTTAATAGAAGGAAACAACTCTCATCATCTGTCGCGTTATGAAGGAAAGGTTCCAAGCAGACAGTCATTGAGCTTTAGATCTGCGACGCGAACGGTAACATAAGACGACGCCTCCTTCTGAGCTGGACAGTGGAAACAGCTTTCCCGCGCATGTGTAGAAAACCATTTTTTTCTTGGTCAAATAGCGTCGTCTTAGCGTTCGCGTCGTCTTAGCGTTCGCGTCGCAGATCTAAAGCTCGCTAATGGCTCAAAGTGACATGCCGTATTAATCTGCTTGTATAATCAATTAAGTAACTTCAAATAAACAGAACGGCAGATTCTTTTTTTTTTAAGTCGATTACAGAATAACGACTAATACAGGGAATCACGCAGCTATGATATAACAAAAATATGCCATGTTTTGTGAGCATCTACTTGAAATGATGGATTCCGAAGTGATGGGAATAGGACTATTTTCTTTTAGGAACAGCCCCGAATAATATAGTGCTCCCCCTGTCAACGAGGAATCCATAATTTCACTTTCAGACTATCGATGAATATACCATGACTATGACGTCACAGTATGGCACAATTTTCTCAGTCGGTATTTGTCTTCAACATAGCAATGTTATGCGTGGTCACATGACTATGCAGACCAGCGAACAGGAATTTTTCATTGAAGAGAATATTACGGTCACTATGCACATCACACAAGAAATTTGATAAAGTGATGGAGTCATCCCTTCGCAATTCTATGAAAGAATTTGCAAATGATTATTCTCCCCTGCGTTTTCAATATGTTCTTCATCAAAAATTTTCGCTGTCTCTATCGTTCGTTTCTCTGGACTTACCTCTGCGCTGTAAGATTGAAAGAAACTTTCTCAGCGAAGGTGCTGTACGACTCAGTCTGATAGCGGAGCTCAAAAGCAACCTAAAACACAGCAATGTTACGTGGAAAAAAAGGTGACCATTATCACTATCGAAACCATTAACAATATGAAACCAATGCCATTTACTTTACCATTACCTTTCCTATTACCACCACTATCACCATGTAAAATGTTTCATACAGACTTCAGAGTTCAGGTTCAAGTTGCTTTTCACTTTTCACCTTTTTTTTCACTTTTCACCGTACCGTTTTCAGCCCTTATACATTACCCTTAATCGACACTTTACCCCTCGCATTGTTGTACTAGTAGTTGCTTGTCTTCCTGGCTCTTTTACTTATTGACTTTAAATCTCCTATTTAAGTGGGTAAGCTTTCTAGTTAATTTATCAGCAGTTCCGGTGAACAGACATGTTGTTGGACAATGATAATATAAACACCTTGTTTTTGCACATTTGGCATGCCTTCTGAATTCTAAATGGATCTACATTATTTTGTTCACCGATTATCAATCTAGACAACAACAACAACATCACCAATAACAACATCACCACCACCACCACCACCAACAACAACAACATCATCACCAACAACATCATCATCAACAACAACAACAACAACAACAACAACAAACTTACAGATGTGTTTGCGCCGACTGGATTTCCTAAGTCACACGTCCGGACCCTTGATGGGGCATGGAAGGTACAAGATGCAATTGCTCCCTGTGTCAAGGGGGAAAATCTCTCAATATTAGAAACATAATACGGACAAAAAATATGCTAAGTTTTCATAAAATGGATGTCACCATTTATGCCATTCTTTTCTGAATGAACACCCAATTAGTTATCACGACAAGAACACAACAAGAACACAACATTAATTGACCACGATACGCTTCTTGAAAGTTTTCATCAACTGAGAACCCTATTCATAACAAAACCCCAGTGTTATTACGCTTTAAGAATAAAACATTTATGGCACCTCCCCTGTGGACTGCTTGGTACAAAAGCACACAACTGAAGTTGCAATAATTGCACACGCCGATTGACAGCAGCCAAAAGCATCAACCACCTGAGAGTAGTTATGCTATAGCCTGGGTAAGTGAAATTATCGCCATATTATACGATGATTGCATACAACTTTTCGACACGGGCCCCCTGATTTGGGGTTGATGAATTCCTACGAATAAATAGTATTCATCTGGAAGCTATCGTAGAGGTCGAGACTTTTCATTTCTTCTATTGTTTTGTACAGGTTGAACGGAAAGGATGATATGATTCATCTGTTCCGATCGTGATTACTTTCTGTAGTTAATTTCTGCCTTTTGTGCCTAAGACTTTCAAATACTCGGTGCAAGAATCCGCAGCCCGTCACTATAGCACCTTCATGAGTGGCTGTGTGAACTTTACTTATTATTTTGTTGAAAAAACACACACATTTCATTCCCGGAGCAATTTCTATTGTCATGCATGGTTGTGTCCTCGTGAGAGGGCGCGAGACTTTCGTCACGTTTGCCTATTACCGAGAAAGTCCCAATATACAAAGAGGGTAGCATAATATGTTGGAGCGATGCTCAGCCGATATGAATATGCTTTAGGACTAGGGTTAGAGTTTATTCAGTTTATTACCCTAGGACACCGAGATTAACGTTACCCTAAGTCTAATCCTAACCCTAATCCTAAACTGAGTAAACTCTATAGCTCTAACCCTAAAGCATATTCATATCCTCGGCTGAGCATCGCTACAATATGTATGCTACCTACGCTAATGGCCGATAGCAGAGCGGGTTTATAGAGAGTTGCGACACTGGGGTACAAAGGTCACGTCAAATAGTTCCCCCTGGTCGTCGATGTCGACGAATTATTTCTGCAGGGTTTTCAAATAGGTGCGCAGTACCATACACGGACCCAGCGGCAGTGTGAGATACAAATTGCTTGCGACGGGAGTGTGACTTGTTGAGAAAAATGTCCTGTTTTTTACGGCATATCATGTAAAATTAATGAAGTAGAGAAAGGAGCATTGCTGTCGAAGGCAAGGAAACGGATGCAAACAACCGGTAAGGATTAAATATTTTTAAAGTGGTTTTAACGCTCCTGGATGATGTTGATGGGCGAACGTCAAAATGTAAGGACGGAAATATCATGTAGTCCCACTCCTTTACAATTGTTGTTGTAATTCAAAATTCCGGCCTATTGGTCTGTAATATTGTTGTTATGACGACTTGGGGGAACTATTCTGAACTCTCGTGTATAATAGAAACTATGCGTAACTCTACTTCTCTATAAACCCGCTCTATAGCGTCGCGCGCCCTTATCGCGAAACCGTATACAGTCATGTGCTTCATCAATAGCGAGCAAAGTACACAGGCGTCATTATAGTGCACTCCCGTTATAACGAACACGGTTAAGACGAAAATCCGGTTAAAACGAAGTTAAAATTCAGGCCGCAACATTATCCGCTCTATGCATTTTTACTGTTTATTTGTTCAGTTATAACGAAATATCGATACAACGAAAGAAAACTGCCGGTCCCGAGGACTTCGTTATAATGGGAGTCCACTGTACTTGGAAATGTTTTAGGTAACTGAGAAAAATGTAGAGAAATTTTATGAGGATATAGATGAAAAGTATCTTACCGTACTAAATCTTCCCGCAGTCACGAAATAAACACCGTTTGGTTCCTGTATGCGCAGAAAGGAGAGGAAAGCATCCTCACCTTTGTTGGTTACCATGACATCCAGATTTATGACTTGAGCTTCACCTATTGTTAGCTCAGTGACGTCACTGAGAAACAAAAGAAAATGGATTATGTCATAAAGATTCATTTATAAATAATATTACTATTGTATGCACTGTAATCAATGAAATTTATGAATGAGTGAAGGAATGAACAGATAGATGAAAAAATTAATAGATGATGAAAATTAACTGACAGGGGAACAGTTTGATGAAATCTAGGACTGCGGAGCTATTTTTTTTTTCGAGTGTAAACAGGTTACTCGAAGGGTATTACCTGTTACGATGATTGACATGATTATATACTGACTGAGCGTTCAGGCTTTTGGGGACAGCCTTCTCTTACCTGGATGCCGTTACAGCTAGATCTGGAAAGCAGGTTGTACCAGCACATTCCCTGGCGAAGGCAATCTTGCAGGTTCATGGAAAAAAAACAACAACAAACAAACAATAACATGAAAAAAGTATGGCGGCGATCTTTATGAGAATCATTTATATTGATAAGAAGCCTTGACTATAAAATTAATGGAACCAGTTAAGGAAATGTTTTTTTTTTTTAATCATTGATGAAGGGGACAGTGAGTTGTTTATTGAACCGAAACGATTGTTCAAAATGAAAATACTTTCACAGACATTTAAAACAAAAATATCTGTCTTTGAAATAAACAAAATCCTAACAGGACCACCATTCTGTCTTTTACGTGAAGAATAAGTGTTCTCAAAGAGAAGCTTAAATAGAAAACATTAAAGCTCTGATCCAACTCATACAAGGTCGACCACTTACAGCAGCAATTAGCGTCAAACAATCTATAGTCCATTGTGCTCAATAATTGCACAGTGACCATCAGTTTTACAACTCTCCAAATTTAAACAGAAGTAGAAATAAAGTGTAAAAGCGTTCAGATGTTTGAAGTTCGCCTGTTACAACTTTTTTACTGCATCTGTATCTTTGAAGTTGGAGTTGAATGATATACATTGATGAACAATTTTTCAATTATTCGACATGTTGATGATCTACAGGTAGTCAAAATAATATGGCTTGATCTACATTACAGTGTATAGCCGTATTCACACATTTTCTTAATTTACCTAGGGGATAGGTAATAATTATGATATTGACTGGCCTTGAGAGAGATACCAGATAAATATTGCCCGCACTGAAAGAATATTGCCCTCGTCTTCGACTCGGGCAATATTCTTTCAGTTTGTTGATGATCTACAGTTAGTCAAAATAATATGGCTTGATCTATATCACAGTGTATAGCCGTATTCTCATATTTTCTTAATTTACCTAGGGGATAGGTGATAATTATGATATTGACTGGCCTTGAGGGAGATACCAGGTAAATATCGCCCGCACTGAAAGAATATTGCCCTCGTCTTCGACTTGGGCAATATTCTTTCAGTTCAATATTATATAATTATTACCTATACGAGGTAGTTTTGCGAGGCAATTACAGTTGGTATTTTGCAGGGTCGGGAGTTCAGCGGGCGACAGAGCATATCACGAGCATCCGGGGTTTACATATACAGTGGACTCCCGTTAAAACGAAATCCTCGGGACCGGCAGTTTTCTTTCGTTATATCGGAATTTTGTTATAACCGAACAAATATACAATAGAAATACATAGAGTGGATGACATTGCAGCCCATATTTTTACTTCGTTATAACCAGAATTTTGTTATAACCGTGTTCGTTATAACGGGAGTGCACTGTAAAACAGGGATTTGGGAAGAGGAGGAGAGGAATCTCCACCTCCCTGCTTTACATGAAAACATTCCGATCGACCACGAAGAGAAAACGTGCAAGGACGTCGCTGCGTGTCGATTACACGCACCGCAGAAGAACGCCGATAAATCAACTCATACAAGGTCGACCACTTCCACTAGTTCCAGCAGCACGACGCGTCAAACAATGACTAGTCCATTTGTGCTCAACTGCACAGTGACCATCAGTTATCACAACTCTCCAAATTGAAACAGAAGCAAAAATAAAGTGTAAAAGCGTTCAGATATTTGAAGTTCGCCTGTTACAACTACATATGTATCTTTGAAGTTGGAGTTGAATGATATACACTGATGAACAATTTTTCAATTATTCGACATGTTGGTGATGATCCACAGGTAGTCAAATGTGGCTTGATCTATATCATAAGGTATAGCTATATTCACATATTTTCCTAATTTACCTGGGGGGATAGGTAGGGGATAGGTAATAATTACCAGATAAATATTGCCCGCACTGAAAGAATATTGCCCTCGTCTTCGACTCGGGCAATATTCTTTCAGTTTGGGCAATATTTTCTGGTATCTCCCTCGAGGCCAATCAATATTATATAAATATTCAAAACTTGTGTCCTTGGGCGACCTACCGAATATTTGAAAGCTTGCTTTATTTGTAGTCCCATATAAGTGCATGAAAAACTTGGACTTCAGACAATGATGACGAAAATTGTTTAAGACACTGGTAATCATGATCATAATATACATAATACACGGAGATTAACATGTACTTCTAAGACACGGACTGCTACGCGTTATGCTTCTAATCATAATAACATCTGCACACGACACCGGTTGAAAATGACAAGGGATATGCGACATAATGGCTAGTATAGTTAAACTTTAGTGGCTAGATTTCACCAGTCTGGTGGCCAGAAGTAATTTCTCAGTACCGAACTGACGATGTGTGTGTTGACCTCCTCCGCGAGAACAGGCGGTACGGTACTAGCGGTCGTCTGTCCGTTGTCGACGAGTCGGTAGTCGAGGGAGACCGATATGGGCGTCTGCTTATCCCGAATCGTTGGCTAACGTGCGTAAGAAAACGAAACGTTCAGAAATTTACGCCAGCAAAACCATCATCGGATGGCTAGTGATGACATAATAATGCTTGATAATCACGTCACGTTCATCAGCATTCCGCAATGACACCATATTACCCAAGTAGATCATCATCACAAACCCGTTTTCAATTTCTGTCCGTCAACATTTAGTATATCATATTTTCTTCCACTGAAGTCGTACCTGACAATCAGTGTATCACTATTTTTTGCCCATTTTTAGAAGTTCATTCTTTATTTTCTTAGAAAAAATGAAGAAACTACAGGTAATTTTGTTAGACGATATCCAGATTATAGAAAATGATATCTGCTATGTAAATTATCAAAGAACATTTAAATGACGTTTGATATGTTAATAAATCTATCTCAGTCTGGTATCATTTCCCCTAGGAACTCTGTTTCTTCTGTTATTTTGTATATCCTTCTCTAGAGTACTGTATACTCGGATCCCGAGCATTAATCATAGATCTGTATCAAAAAATGAGCAGAAAACAACCCGACTGAAATGAAGGAATAAAACAAGAATATTATTCCACGCAGAACCGAGTTGGCCTATACCACACGCATGTATGGGTACCTGGCAACATTAGGGGAATAATAATTATTATGGTAGGGCCCTCTGGTAGAACATTGACAACGCTGATAAAGGGTTCCTGACAACAACAACAACAACAACATCAACAAAATATAACCTATGGGTATTGCCAATTACAACGTGTTTTTTTTTTTTTTGGGGGGGGGGTTGGGTTTTTTGTTTTTGTTTTTTTGTTTTTGTCTTTTTCTTTTAAAGAGGAACCGTAGCGCTTTGGTTCAATGAGATGTGACCAGCAACCAGCAACTTCAACAACAAGCAACAAATCACAACTTACAGCAACGAACGCATGAAGAACATTGCAGGATCGTGTGTCGATCTGGACTTGCATGGTTCTCTGGATTGATGACTGACTTGTCTCCATGAAGAATGACCGACGCAAGGCCAATTCTCGAGCGACGTCGAGCTGGATGTCGTATTGGAATTCTGCGATGTCAAAAGACAAAAGACAAAATCAACCGAGACAACTCAAGTAAATAATGTAAACGCCTGACACCATAATCTTGAGTGTCCTAAAAAGACAATCCTCTCCCCAAACTTCGCACAGGACGGGAACATCGTTCGACTTTACACCTGTACACTATACTCGCGTGTTCTGACTCGTTTACTTTTGTAGGGGAACTTTCATAGCGTAATCTGTGTGAACTCTAAAAAAAAAGAATTGGAAAGAGCAAATATTCATCAAATGAACAGTGTTCTTGGACATCGTTGCAAAAGTGTTCTAAAACATTGGTTGGTGTTGAAGTATGACACGTCAATTATACGAATTCCTGGCTAGCCTGCTAAGCTGAACATGATTCCGAGAGAATGCTACCCCATACCGCGAACGAGAGAATCTAGAAATAAGAAACGATGTGCTTGAAACTAAAAAAAAGAAGAAGAAAGGATTTCTTCATCTTGTCTTCTGTCAGTAGTATTATTGCAAATGTGTGTCTAAAATATCAGTTACAAGCGAAACTAGCCAAGTGATACATTCAATCAATCAATCAATCATAGTTTATTTCCAATCAACGAAAATCAAAACATAGTACAAAGTATACATGTCATGAAATGATATTGTTCAAACATTTGCAAAAGATTCATGTAGTATCCGAGATAAATTATATAACATATATTTATATATATACAATAATTAGGAGGAACAATGCATATATACTTCGTGGGCGTGCGGAAAATAGATTCAATTATGGAAAATAGAGATCCACTAAAAAGCAAAGCTTGTGGGACGTGGATCGCTAGATAAATAATGAGTAAATAATATATCATTCGAGGTTTTTTTTTATAGCTATTGTATTTGATATAAATTATTTAAGTCATTTGTAAAGATATACATGTAGCTATATTGAGATACGCAGATCGGGAAAAAAAAAAAGAATATCAATGCTAATGCCCGGACACTGTTCACTGAACCACGTGTACCGAGAAAACATGACAAGGAAAACACACTCGTACACACATTACCCACACACATATAAGACGCGAGACAATACCGAGAGGAGAGTAACAATACAAGTCTACGAAGAACAAAAGACAGGGAAGGAAGAGGAGAGAAGAGAGAATTCTCTACATTAATTACAACGCTTCCCTATAATTGAGATATTTCTGAAATTAAACTGAGTTTCACTCCCATTTAAAAAAAAAACACACAAAAAAAAACAGAAATGTCGCTATGGCGACTGATGCCTCCGCTATAATGCATGATTCTCCTAATAGGTGTATAGTACAATGTCTTCATTATGTGTCACATACCTGGCAAAATCAAAATGACAGGTTTGTCAGAAATATCTTGAATATCTTGATAAGAATGTAATTACATTGTAAAATATATATATTTTTTTCATTTAAACCTGGCCTTGACCCTTAACCTTTGACCTTTGACCTTCTGGCAGGAAATTTCCAAGAGAATCTCCATTAGGTAATACATGTATATTAAGTTTTAAAAATAATAATGCAAGCATTGCATATACTAGTATATGAGGGAAATAGTAAAATTTTGACGAGTTGACCTTGACCATTGACCACTGACTATTGACCCATGACCCCTGAATTCCCTAGATAATCCCTGCCAGTCAGTACATGCGTATGTACCAAGTTCCATGAAGATACATTGAACCATTTGTGAGAAAAGTGGAATTGTAACATTTTCACCGAATCTTTGACCTTTTGACCTTTGACCTTATGACATGAAACTCTCTCTGGAGAATCTTTATGCAGTATGTCTACACTAATTTTCAAGAAAATACCTTCGGGCATTGCATGGATATGGGGGAAAAAGCAACATTTTAGCATTTGACCTTGACCTTTTGACCTTTGACCTCTTGCCAATGTCACTAAAATCTTCTCAACTAATTGCCCTATCATACATCATCCTTGGACCAAGTTTGGTGAAAGCTGCTTCATCCAGTTTTGTGTTATCACGTAAACAGATAAATTTTAGGATTTGACCTTGATCTTTGACCTTTGACCTCTGTCCGATTTCACTCAAAAATTAATCAAGTAATTGTCCCACCATACATCATCCTTGGACAAAGTTTGGTGAAATTTGCTTGATCCAGTCTTGAGTTATCGCGTAAACAGATACAATTTCATGATTTGACCTTGACCTTTGACCTTTGGCCTTTGGTCGATTTCACCCAAAATCTAATCAAGTAATTGCCCCATCATTCTCTATACTTGGACTAAGTTTGGTAAAATTCCAGTCAATATTACTCAAGTTATCGCGTAAACGAATGCGGACGGACGTACGGACGGACGGACAACCCGAAAACATAATGCCTCCGGCACCACTTCGTGGCGGAGGCATAACAACAACAAACAAAACCGGAATAACATTGAGATCAAACTATAATTTATGAGTATACTTGTTAAACGTCTTTAACATTTCACCTAAAAGAGAACTAAGTAATGTTAAAAAGTATATAATAGACTTTGTTTCAAATACTGCAGGATAATGTATTTGTGCACAACGATAAGTCAAAGAGATCTGTCAAAAATGTCTAGACTATTCAGAGAAACAATAAAAATATAGACAAATTCCTAATTCATACCAATTTCACCGGGCAAGCCTTGTCCTTCATACTGTAAACAGACGTCAATACTGAACCTGTACGAGAAACAAATAGAGGGGAATGAAATAGAAGGGATGTATGGGAAAACTAGAGAAAAAAAATACACACCTCCGAAACGCTGTATATTTTGTCTTTCAAAGAGTATTAGAAACGTCCTTCGAAGAACGGGATATGGTTTCTCGTGAGAGTTCAAATTGGAAGTATTGGCGTCCTCAAACATAATGTGGATTGAGTGAACGCAGTAATATAAATGAATAGAAAACTTCAGCAAAGTTTGAGGAAATCCTGACACTTTCTTTTAAAAGTTATGAATTTTTCAGTTTTGGTGCCGCCATCTCTGGATGAAGAGACCAAAAATTCGTGACGTCACGAACAACGATATAAAGAAATATAAAGAGAATTCCACAAAATTTCTTTTTTTTAAATGATACAAGAGCAATATACCTTCTTCAGAAAGCAGGCAAATGATAACACCCTTCACATATGTCAGTAATACCAGACAAAAAAAGAGCACTTTTCATTTCAATGATCTATTGTTTTATATTTTATGACTTTAACTCAGTGATGGCATATATAAGTTATAGTATCTTAAAACTGAATATTTATAGGCTTCGATTAGCATAGTACCTTGCGACTGCTTGCCCAGAGGAAGTTTGAAAGTTTGTGACCCCGAGGTCCAGAGAAGAGTGGGAGAATGACAACTCTCCAACGGCCATCACAATCTGTCTGGTCCTGTACGGGGAGATTTGCAAGAAGAAGAAGTAATAATCAAAAATCAAGCAGACAAACGTCAGTTTAGACACCTGGGGGTGTTTCATAAAGCTGTTCGTAAAGTTACGAACAACTTACGAGCGACTGGTGATCAGTTCTGATGTGCTATACTTACCAGAATTTCCATAATTCAGCAGAATTATGATGTATTATGTTTTTTAGATGAATATGATATGTTATGAAACAGGGCCTAGTTCTCTTGATAGTATCTATCATATTGATGGTCTGAGTCACGATATTTCATTGTCTGTTTTTCAAAGTACTCTATTTGAAATATTATGATGTATTATGTTTTTTAGATGAATATGATATGTTTGATGTAGAATAATAAGTATCCCAGTGGGGAAAAAAGCAGACAAACGTACTGACAGACAAACAAACAAACACATAAAGAAACGAACAAAGACACATTAATCCTTGTTGGAAATGATTGAGTTATTTGTTTCCTTCTTCTTCATGCCAGAGGAGATAAGAAGGCTAGTTGATTCTCGTTCGTTCGTTTGTTTGTTTGTTTGTTTGTTTGTTTGTTCCGGGGGAATTGTCGGATGAACGAAGCATCCAAACAATAACGACAAATTCGTTGTGCTGTAAACCTGTTGGGCTTGTAATTACAAATTCAGTCATGCTGTTTAGATATGTAATTGTGTGAGTATTGGTTGGGTTTTTTTTTTTCTGGAAACATTATTTCTTTAGCATCCTTTTGCGAATGGTCACCAACTTATTTTCCCCATACTATGCATCTTGAATGAACTAATTTTATACGGTATTGGTGTATGTTGGACAATATAGTTGTTCTGACAACTGGCGAGTTGCTAATCTCTTCACTCAAACCGACGAAGCAAAAGCAAGTTTCAATAACACATATCAATTGATAAACTTACTGATTCAAAAGATTCAACAGGTCACGCAACTTTATTGCCGTAGGAGCGACATACCAATACAATATTAGCATGTACGACCATAACATCCAGCCTCCCAGTTTTAAATTTGCCTCCACGTTCACAGTAATGATTACTGAAAAAAAAAAAATCTCACTGATTATTGTTCTATGTAGTAAGCATGGCGAAATACTGTCATGCTAAATTTTACTGATCCCCTAAATGAACACAAATAAACACCTAAGTAAGCTCACCGGTAAAGAATTACCCGTTGAGATCCATGAGCCCCAACAGCAAGGTCTAATTACACAAGTAGAAAAAAAAAACCAACAACAACAGCAGCAATTAAAGAGAATGATATTGTCATTAATCATGCAAAGTTTTCATCAGTCATTTTTTAGTGTACTTCAATGCGTGTATGTACGATACGAATTCAAGGAAACTCTCACTAACAAATGAAATTCAACTCTAACTCCTCGCGTTAATGTTTTTGGAACTACTCGGAGTAAAGTTGTTTATTAATTGTTTAAATACTTATATCTATGTTTCTATGTAAACGTTGTTAATCTGTCAAAATCATTTCACTTCTATACAAGTGGAAAAAGGAAACAAACTGAATCTGAAACCGAAACCAATAGTTTGTAAAGTTGACCTACTAGAGTGCACAGTCACGCACTCGGGAACGATTATTAATGACATTTAATTGTTTGTGATTTGACTGTTCGCCTAACAGACCGCGGAGTTTAGGAAATATATATAGGTATATGTATATCACGTATTACACAATATATTTATTTCAATATGAATGAAACTCGATACCGGGATAAGTGTTTCTATCGACGTCCAGTCCAGCAGAGAGAGCGAACCCAAAGTATTTCAATGGACGTTGAGTCTCTGACGGAGTCAGAATCTGGAAAACAAGGTTTAAAGGGATGGTATAGTATTGGTTGAGGTGAAGATTCAGCCTTTAACTTTTTGTTAGATACTTGTTTGTTCATTTCCATCTGAGAAGATGGCTGGATAGCCCATATTCAGCTATGCTAAGCTGGTCTTCCATGGGGTCCAGTTGGAAACTTGGTCCACTTAGAAACCAATTTTTGAAATGTTAAAGAGCATATAATTTTAAGAGGTATTCAAACTTTATTTGATGAAAATTGGTTTCGAAATGGCCGAGATATCCAAAAACAAAGCAAAGTAAAGCGATCCCAATAGAAGGTTAATACAATCTTTTATTAGGATTGCTTTGTTTTGGATATCTCATCTCTTTTAAAACCATTTTTCCTCAAATAAACTTTGAATTCCTCTCAGAATTATATTCATCAGAAAAAAAAATATGTTGGAAAACTGAAGTCCCATTTCAATCGAAACTGTATCCTCCCTATGAGATAACATTATGATGACACTCTTTTCAGCACTAAAAGCACATCATCTATGTAATCTTATTTCAGTTTCGACCTTTAAATATGTCATAAGTGATCTACTTTGTCACGTTTGAGGCGACACTGGCAGTGAATGGCCGAGCAAATGCCAAGGGGCCGGGATCTTGTGGAACTTCAGGGAAACCCCGAACTTTTAGTATATTGAAGTGTTTTAGTCCTTAAAATTTAACAGACTTTAGCCCTACCTCAATCATCTTCCTGTTCTGATTCCCATGTCCAAAGTGCAAGGTACAGTTTAACCGCGGTATTATTATTGCATGCAGGACATACACAGAAACTTGAATAATCAGGTATATCGCGGATGTTGTGGCGAGTGAATCGAAAGTTCTTGGATGAGGAAAGAAGTAAACGGGTCACTCATCTTTTTATTTCCTTTTTTTTTACGTTGAAAAACGTACTGAAAAATGAAAGTTCGGTTTTTATTTTCTCGTAGTTCCTAGTGATTCACACAGGATGTAGCGTTCAGCAGCCGATTGACTGGTAAGAGTTTGGTTTGACTGTTTGTGTATATCATTACAGTGTTCAAATTTAATGAAGATTTTCGTCTCATGTACTATTTTCTCTTGAGGAGAGGATGAACTAAAGGAACTGTTTTGCTCACTTGGTTTGGTGTAAGGTCGATTGGAATATTAACACCCGATCCATGGTAGATGAACACTTTTCCGTCCTGACCGTCACCACAGAAGGGCGCCCCTACGGCTAAATCTGAACAGTGAAGAAACAAACATACAAAGAAAGCACAGCTAAAACAACATGTGGTAATGCAGAATTGATAATGTGAAATCCACATATACCAATATGTACGATAAATGAGGATTTTAACTGGCAGTCATCACGATATATGATATCGGTAATGTCACTGTGTTCTTAGCATCCAGGTGCTTGGAAAATGAATATACCACATATATAACAACATGCATGTGATCTAGAGTATATACGATGATGTGTACGTGTAGTCTACTTTGACTGGTTTGCTCAGTGTTCAGTATGAAAATACAAATGAATAAATGGTCTGTTTAATTGGTTTCACTCAGTTTATTAGAAAATGTCCTTTGATCACTGAAGGTTGGTAATAATTACCATTGAAGCCGTCTTGGTTAATGTCTCCGAGCGCTGCTAGCGAGTAGCCAAAGCGGCAACCCTCTTGAGTCCCGATCGCAATGCCGTAGTTCTCCGAGAATCCACCCTGCAGAATAACAGGAGATCACATAGTCCGATATTTTGTTCAAATTTCAGCAAATCGCAATCAAATGATACATAATATGACACGATAAAATCCCAGTCGTTGTTCTCCCAATGTCCTTATATAATATTGTGGCAACATGTGGCCTTAATTCTGTATCTTATTTAGTAACACTTATTTGATCGGATTTTTTTTTTTTTAATTGGTTCCCTCAGTTATATAGTATGGTAAGAAAATAATATACTGTATTTCAAACTTCCTCTAATCTGATTCATCACGGGACCTGCGGCTGTACAAGCTTGCTTTTACGCAAGCCTCATCATATTTTCTCACATCATGACCACAGTTCAACTCGCATGTATACAGACCTTGTGTTTGTACCAAGACGAACTTTCGTACATTCCGGTGAAGTTTCATCTAATTTTTGTTTTGTGTTATTTTCTTATTTATATACTTTATTGTGATATATGTGTGAACTATGAAAATAAATTGACATGAAATGAAATAAAATGTGGTGGGTTGATACTGTAAAAATGGCAAAGTCATTTTGGAAAAGGGGAAATACTTATTCCTTCATCACACCACAAAACTCTCATCACAAGTTGATCTGTTCTGCTCTTTAATTTTTGAAATACAGACGTTTACTTTGCGGTTCCAAAATGAAAACATATTGTTGTTTAAAGTCCATTACGTATTTTTTTGCTTTCTCTCGGAACAGGAAACGCAGTGCTCTACTCTTGATATTGTCTTCTTGATTTCAACTTCAATGTCTCTTCGATACCAACTGGACGCCAGTTCATTAGGGAAACGAAGTGGGAAAGCAGCAGGAAATTTGCAAATATTTGTATTTGAGGTTATCTCACTAGGCCGACGCCTAGGAGTCATTACCATTATGGCCCACGAGCAACAATTACTGATATGTGAAAGGCGAATGGACGGACAGACAACCCTTAAGTAACAAAACGTCTCCTTAAGAGCTTCTGGTCGAAGCACAAAACACAAAGCACAAAGCTCTACGTACCTGCTTGTCGTTGTAGTAGATCGAAACCTTGCCAACCTCCCACCCAGCGGCGATGTTTCTGTCGGCATCGGTGTAAAGCGGTTCGCTGATGATCAAATCTTCGAAGCTGTACCGGGGAAGAGATTGTCGTTAATTAGAATTTCAAATCGCTCATGAAGAGCGGTGGTATACCTATATAGAAACATAATGGTAAGAATTATCAACAACATCAGCAACAACAATACTACTTACTAATGATGATGATGATTGTGATAATAACATCGATAATAATAATAATAGTAATGATAGTAATAGAAATAATGATATAAGTGATAATTAATGATGTTAATAATAATAATAATAATGATAATAATAATAATAATAATAATAATAATAATAACAATAATAATAATAATAATAATAGTAATATGCTCTTATTTATCAAGGATAGTCATCAGTGTTAGCACTATTCTTCCAAAGGGCTCTGCTACTATTACCCCAACGTAATATAGCAAGGTACCCATCTTTACACCTGGGTAGGGAGGGACATCGTGAATAAAAACATCATGTCAAGAGACGAAAGCTCTTTACAGGTCTCGACATCGGGACCTCCGTGTCAAAGTCTATCCACTATACTACAGTGCCGGCTCCCATTGTGTCACTTTTTCTCTCATACATTCTTTTTGACGCATTTCTTCGATTAAATTTGTACACACTAAGAAATACGGGTTCAAATTTGAACCCCAAAATTGTAGCTATACAACCATCCTATAGGGTGCAACTTTGCACCGCAATAAGCAATTTGCACCCTTAGAGGTGCAATACGCTGAATTTTGAACCTGCAGGGGTGCGAATTTGCACCCTCAGTTTTGTGCTAATCAAGGGTACAAACATGCACCATAAACATTAATACATTGTGAACTGAAAATTTGGACCACGAGTACCAAGGTTTTACTTGCAAGATCAAACTTACACTCTGATGGATATGTCTGCATCTTTGTAGGTACGAAAATAAATATTAAGAGATTTATTTTTCTACTTGCATAATAAAAGGTGCAATTGTGCACCCCAGGGTGCTGCTATAGAGACAAATAGGGTGCAACTTTGAACCTTTATTTTTTAGTGTGTAGTGATTGCTCGTGTTGTGTGTTTTCGTTGTAATGTTGACAATGCTGTCGCAAAAACCTCAAACGAACTCTATCTCGAGGTTCTTTATGAATAATTTATGTCACACAATTCAGTTTTTCAGCAATGATGTTGGCTTTCTTCTTTATTCTTTCGAAAGATATACAGATGGATAAGAATAACAATGATTTATTTCCGTATAGCGCATTTATGACCCAGAAGACTCATTATGCGCTTTATAAAACTTGCTAAACATAAAAAAATCAAGGATTTTCAAATTGCTTAACTCCAAATAAAGGTAAAACAACTTCATACTAAATATGACTGCTGAAACTCGTTACCAATCCATGTACAGCGTAATTAGTTTTTAGTACACATTATTGACCACCTCTGTTGCCCGCGAGACCTGCGTACTTGTCATTGTAAACTTATCCCCCCCCCCCCTTGCAGTTTTGCTTCTCGCGAGCAATATACCCCCATTCCACAGAATGTTTTTTTTTTTCCTCATTGATCACTTATCGGAAGCAAAGTTTGTTGCTTCCGGCCACCCACCGGAGTGTATCGGATCGCAGTCTGATGAATCCGACTTGGTTAGTCGACTACCAGGAGAGTGTCAGACGTGTGGCGCGTGATCTTCATTGGACGATCTGGCATCATCGGATCACCACCTGACGTGCCTGACACGGAACTGATAATCGGACTGTTATCCAATACACTTCGGTGGGTGGCCGTAAGCGATAAACTTTGCTTCCGATGAGTGGCCCATGAGAGAAAATCTCAGTGGAACAGGGGGTATTTCACCGGAGCTAAAAAAAATCGAGATACCATTGACATTGACGTTATGGTTCGGGCCTGAAGCGGACCTGAAATATAGCCCGAGTTCGGAATAACTTTAGCTCGGGCAATTTTTTATTTTACCCTTTATCCTCCGATATAACTCCCGGTATGACTGGGGTGTAAAACATGAAAGGGATACAAACCGAACTTTTCTCCTCACCCGTCGTTGTTGAGGTCGGAAACCGCCATGGCGTGGCCGAAATACGTGCCGAGAGTTGACGAGGAGAGCCGGCGATAATAATCGCCATTTTCATCGTACAAGAGTACCTGGCAAAAGAAACATGGGTATAGAGGAACATTGTGTTGCAGGTGGTTGCCGTATAATTAATGAGCTATACAAGCTTATCTGAGTTGACTAGCGAAAATGTATAAAGACTGTCTAATAGTTATATGCGGAAATGAAGATAAATGTTATCGTTGTCACCTTTATAATTGGCATACGCTGAGGCAATGGTATAATTTTTTTTTTTATTCAATCGTATGGTCTGACTGATTGTACTATCATAATGAAAAAAAAAAACAGCTTTGAAAAGTACCATGTCACGTTCATATCACATTCTTAATTCTGTATTAATATACAACCATGAATATTTTACAATGATCTTGCTATGCATGAAGAATAAACTACACTTTTGTATGGCTCCTTTGTCATTATGTTATGCTTTAGGTCTGGCACACCCATGTAAGTCATTTTGATTTGATTTGAAAAGCAGAACGAACACGAACAAACGAACGAACGAACGAAAAATAAGTTTGGTCTTTCATAAGGCCACAAAGAATCACGCGTCGATTCACGTCAGACAGTGGATGTAATGCCCTATGATCGCCGATTAACCCTTTCACTACCATAACTGGAACATGCCATGGATATTTAACACGGATCATAGTTGCCGGAAGAAACGAGAGAACGAAACCATCTGTTGGGTTACAATTCGTCATTCCGAGGGCCTATTAGGCACTTTTTTCTTTCGTTTTTGGGCTATCAAACCTTCGAAATAACGAACCCAAGTATGACTAATTTATAGTTGTTCAAATGTAAAAAATTGAAAATCATCAGGAGATCTCCTTTAAAAAGACAAAGCAGTGGGGATTTATATCCTTCGCATCAGTTGTTCTATATAAGGACGCAACGATGTAGCGGTGACGAGGGTTTCTTTTCGTGTTTAGTCACAACGATCATTTCATACCCTGCCGTATCCGTAGTTGTATCGAGGTTGCGATATAGCATATTCCAACTCCGAATCCCCTTTGAAGTTTCCCAGCGCCACGGAATACCCTGTTGATCAACGATTTATTTATCAACGATTAGCATCCATGTCAGGATATACCATCTTCAATGCGCATTATTTTCAAGTCCAACTTTAAGGGAGCTTTACCTTTATCGTGTCTAAAATACGACTTTAATGCAGAAAAATGTGAAACGTATAATGCGACGTTTGAGGAAAGTATGGAAAGATCCTTGCAAAAGTTATTCATTTTGAAGTTTGAGTTCAATCCATGTGCAATCATATTAGCTGAATGAGACGACTCACTGTAACAACAAGTGTGATATCTGAACAGCGCAACGATATATATATATAGAAAAAAATAACGAGAGAAATCCTAAAAAAATATAATTTCTTATAAAAAAAAAAGGTTCACATTTTCCGTACTCGACATTGACAAAAAAAGTTGTGAAACTTCAAAATATCCGTACTTTCTTATGTAATGCTGAATTTTTAAAATTTTCTCTTTTTTTACCGTTTTAGTCTGGTTTTCCGCCTATGAAAGTCAAGATGTCATTACATTGCACTTCAAAGGGATGGCATTGTATTAGTTAAGGGGAGAATTCAGCATTCAGCTTTTTTTGCGAGATACAATTCTACATGGAATTCAAAGTTGATTTGATGAAAATCGGTTTGAAATGGGTGAGATCTTTTATTAGGATCACTTTGTTGTGGATATCTCAGCCGTTTCAAAATCAATTTCCATCAAGTAAACTTTGAATTTCTCTTATGCTCATTCATATTTCATAAGACGCTTTTCATGATCATTTAAAAACATGTTGGAAACTTGAAAGTGTATACCATCCCTTTAACCATTCGTTGTCATGTAACAGTAATTTACGGGTAGTAGTTCTCCTACCGAGGTAAAACTCTCGACTATATCGCGCTCTGTGGGCACGTGGGATGAAAGATAGGCGTGACGAGTCATCGATAGTGCGGCTTGTCCGCCAGGCGGCACCTAGAAAAGAAAAATCATTGTGATGAATACACGCATATATTGTGTTATGATAACAGGATAATAATCTTGAACAACT
Source organism: Diadema setosum (assembly GCA_033980235.1). Lineage (NCBI taxonomy): Eukaryota > Metazoa > Echinodermata > Echinoidea > Diadematoida > Diadematidae > Diadema > Diadema setosum. The sequence goes on along the minus strand of CM067075.1, from coordinate 32,147,883 downwards.
CAGCATAGAATACTAAAATTCCTTATCGTACGCGTGTTTTCATTTAATTGTCACTCTAAAGGGAAGGTTGGGTGAGATAGGGAATTCAGATCTTAACTTTTGAAGATATTTAGAAACCACATATGGAATATAAAAGAGCATACGCTTCTAAGAGCAATGCAAAATAATTATGTTTGATGAAAATTGGTTTTGACATGGCTGAGATATCTAAAACACAGTAAAGCAAAATGGTCCTAATAAAAGTGGTCCTAAGAAAATTTTACATTTTCTTTGTACATTCTGTTGTTGTATACATTCTGTTGAAAAAAAAAAAAGAAGTGAAAATAAAGTTTGAATTGAATTGTATTGATTTGAAAAGGTGGGTCCCACCTTTTATTAAGATGTCTTACTTTTTCGATATCTCGACCATTTCAAAACCAATTTTCATCAATTCGTGCATGTTCTTTCATATTTCATAAGACGTTTCTCATTATCTCACAAAAAGAAGAAGCTGGAAACCTGAATCTCTGTCTCAATCAAAACTATACCATCCCTTTAGATGACATGGTATCTGCTATTCTTATTATTACTCTGTCGTTGTTTGATTTTGCGCGGTTACAACTTTTATTATCAAAATATTGTCATACACGATTCGTCATTACTCAATAATGTCAGTGGTTAAATCTATATCGGGTTTGACGTGAACACTGTACTGTCAAAACTATATAGAATACTTTGCACTCTCCATGGTTTCTTTAATCCTCAATCAATGGAATTCTTTCAGCAGAAAAAAAAAAACACACCAAAAATTGTAAGTCATTCTACTTACCCTCCCAAATGTGGGATCCCGGGGCACCGTACACAAGTTTATTCTGTGAAAGAAAATTTACACATTCAATAATGTTATAGCAATTTCTGTTTACTGCACTCTTCAGGCGATAATATTTGATTTTGATTTGATTTGATTTGATTTGATTTGATTTGATTTATTGGTTCCTGCATTATCGTTATACATTTAGGCCTACGTGGATTGTGTACACACGTTGTTGATATATATATATATATATATATATATATATATATATATATATATATATCATATATATAATATATTGTATGTACAGGTTGTTTACAAAATTAATAATACAGAAGGGCTACAGCTCCAGCGCAGCTTGATTTGCTTGCCCTTATACATAATATAGAGAAATAGAATGGAAGGATGATTTGCATAGAGATATAGGATACAAGAAATGCTCACTTCATTGATCCAAAGATTGAATAATACATTGCTGCTACCTTATCTAAAAATCTAAAAAAAAGACCTACACACGCAAGATTTGTCTACAAATAACATTAAAGATTATGTCTTTTAAGATTAACAGATTTTTTTTTTTTTACGAAAAAGTAAACTTTGATCAGAGTGTCATCAGTCAAGAGTGACTTAATAATAAGATAGACAATAGCGAATAACCCATCCACCAGACAATGTTGTCCTTTGTTTTGATAGATTTGGTAAATACTTAGAATCCAATGGCTCTACCAGGAAAAGAAAAAAAAAAGATGATAGAAGTATCAATGCTACTGCTAAAAGTAATGATTTATATGTCGATATACATTTCCATGACAACATTTTCAAAATCGTTTATATTCTCTGTTTATACTTTGAAAAGTCCTTGCAATTAACATAATTTTTATTCACTTTTCATAAACGTACGTTTCGAACAGTAGCGCTGAAACCAAATTCACAGCGGGCACTCAAAGAGCGGAACACTGATCCATCTATGGAAAATAGTAAGACAAAGTCATTTATAGTAAATACAGAGCTTAGAACATGACTTGCTATGTGTTCTATGGTTAGTAATGTTTACTTTTGAGGGAACACAGGTAATATATGATACATATTTTATGTTATGAATGTAGGCCCTCCTTCCTCCCTTGTTTTATGTGATGATCCCGCGTTGTTATCATACAATGATTACAATGTTAAAACGTAATTATATACCGGTCAAAGTACATCAAAACCGCTTTCCCGTTGATGGATGTAATCCGAGTATCAAAAAATAGTGTGTCTTTTTGTATTATCGTATCGTGAAATGTAAGGTTCATACAGTCGCAATGAAAAACGTATAGGGAAAGCCACCGAACTTCAGGCTCAAGTCGATAAATGGATGTGTTAATAATTGTTGTACATTGTATGATTGCTATAAAAGTCTGATACACCATAATTTTACAGAAAGTCACCATGCTTCAGTTCGAGATGTATCAGTCGCGGTGTTGATGGTTTTTTGCTCTTGATTAAATCCCAAAACAACTGCTTAACACCAACTTCAACCATACTAAACAGCATCCTAATGGAGGTATATGAATTATCATCACTGCTTTGTAATCTCGCATGGATCCATCATATCTCATTGCGTTACAATCTGTGTGGCTAGGACCTGGTGTTTTTATTTATTCATTTATCCATTTATTTCAATATTCTTCTAGCAGGGTAGCCCATTCAGTTGGTTAACTGTTCTACGAAGGGGCCCTGCTCACATTATTTACCGATAAATATGTAATGAACATAAAAACAAAGTACAAACAATAAGATAGCCTACACTACAAATGAACCACAAATGCTTCAAAACAAAAATACAAACAATATCAAACACTATTACACCAAACAATGAAATAAGTGCAAATGCGTGTAACATCAATTTCAAGCATTATATCAGATCTTTGTTAGGCATCTCCGAGCGATCCGGATTGGAAAGATCAGTCTACAATCACTGGAATTTTCAAGCTATTTATCTATTAGAGAAAAGATGACCTGCTTAAGTTTTCTTTGAGTAAAAAAATGTACTAATACGTTTATTAATCAAGTTTAAAAGAAATGTCTCCGTGCAGTATTAAAGGGAAATTGAATTCGTTTTTTTTTTTTGTCTTGTTTTGTTTTGCTTAGTTCTTTGCTTTTGTTTTGTTTTGCTTTGGTTTTTTTTTAAGTAGAATCAGACGAATCTTTGAACTACAATCATTCCACCTGTGATTATGTAACAAATCTTAAGTATAGGTATTGCCAACTTGCAATCATACCATGCAAACTATTTGCAGAAGTTAATGCGGTTGAAAAAATACAAACGCATCCTTGCCAATTACTTTTTGGAATTTAAACATAATATGAAATTTAATTGCCATGACGACGTCTGATCTGATTATGACCAGATTTTTATACTCTTCATCCCATTAGAACTTCCAGGCAGGTATACTAAGAACAGCTTCTATCGCCTACTAATGTAATCATTAACCGTTATGGTGATGGCGCTTTCTCCGTTTGTGCCCCTCTGCTCTTGAACAACCTCCCTATACTCATATTCACTTCTCTACCTCCATCGACATTTTTAAAATTGAAACTCATTTTGACATTTATTTCAAGAACAGAACAGATGATTTTGTGATTATGGATCATTTAACTTGAATTCTCCATATATGTTTGTTCTCTTTTGTTAATTGTAAAGGGTTTCGATAAATTTTCGTCTAAGTGCGATAAAAATTTCCCACTATTATCATTAATATAGTATTATCATTATTATCTTTAACGTTGTTCTTGTATATGAAACGGGCCTTCAATGTCCGACATCCGTCTGATTATTAAGTCACAACGCATCTATCGACGACAATGCTTGCTATAGATTTATGCATAGAAAAGAACGGTGTACAAACGCACCATTCACACATATGCACATTCTCCATGCGAGGACCTCTTGATACTGTATATGATTTGATTCGATTCGATTCGATTTGACTTTATTTATTTATTTATTCTCTGTATGGCATATCACTTTACAATTCCTATATCATCAAACATATTATATACATGGTAGCACAACACACTATGGCTATTTCCTACAATTTTGATAATTTTCATTTCACATACATCTGTGACATAACTACATGCGGTGTAAATTACCATACAGAACGGTTGCCAACAGTACAGGGCCGACGCAACCGGTGGGGGGGGGGGGGGCATTTTTTCAGAAAATGTAGGGTCTGCCCTTTTTATCTTTTTTTTTTTTTTTTTTGGGGGGGGGGGGGGGGCTTGTCAGCCGGCTTGCCAGCCGATTTTGTCAGAGAATTGGTAGCAAAACGCCGCCCCCCCCCCCCCCCCTTTCCAATCCTGGAAACAAATCGACGTCCCTGTTTCAATAAAGTCAGCCCCCTCACTCTGAAAAACGTAATAGCGCCGGTGTCACAGTCGATCCGTTCCGGGTTCCGGGGGAACCGATATACCGGCTGAATCCAGTCGATTAGTTCCGCGGAACGAATATACCGCACAATAGGCAGTACGCAGAAACGTTCCGCAACCGTCGATCCTATCCGGGTTGTGCGAGTAGGCCTCATTAAAAACAAAATAATATCTGTTTATTGTGGATGCCTATACCGAAGCCAAAAATCTAAGAAAGCTATTTCTTCATTTCTAAAATGATATCAAGGACAAACCTGTTTTTACGTTCTGATAATTTCCCTTTAAATGAATCATTATAGCCTCGTACAAGTGGCGCGAAGAAATGAATCACTGTAGGGCTTACAATGTATTAGCTAAGTAGCATGCACAAATACGTACTAGTCGATCATCTGGAGCCGTTGCACAGACAGTGTGCGATTAGCCTTTATTTATAGACAAAACTTCAAAGGACATTTCAACGAAAGAGCATGATAATACTATAGTTATAAAGTCCTACATTTATAAGAGACTGCTTGAAGTGGGAAGGAGGAGAGAGGGGGGTTTTGCTGGTAGGGTACAGCAAGGATAATTTTTTTTTTTTTTTCGGTGAGCTTTGTTCTGATAAGACAATCATTGTTCAGCTGTACTTCAAAACGAAAAAGAATGTTGGTCTAATAGTCTGCAAACAAATTGTGCATGCAGGGGAGTAAAATGGAGCTATGCATGTGGATTTCATTTCATTTATTTATTTCATTCTAATTTTTCTTTCAACAAAACATAACACAAAGTAAATCAAAAATGCAATCATAAGCAAACATACATTACAAAGTATGACATTCAATGGTAATTAACAAACTAATAAAGATATGCACACATACTGGAATTACAAAGTTATGTTTGCAGGGTAAAAATGAGAACTACACTGCATACACTTGTCGTTTGTTCTTCTCTTCTTCTCTGACCAGGAGCATTGCTTGTAGATTTTAGACCACTCTAAAATATCTTAAAAATACTTATTATAATTACAAGAACGTAATTATGCATAATGCAAAAAAAAAAAATATAAGACAAAATGAAACAAACAACACAGACACAACAACGTGACATGACTAAACTGAGGGGAATATACGAATGAAAGGATTAGAGCAAAAACAAAATTAAAGGAAGAAGGAGAGAAAGAGAGAGAGAGAGAGAATGCCTACACGCTGAACAGGATAAACGGAAGAGGAGATTTATTGATTGATTACTCAAATTATCCACTCTGGAATTTTTCATACTTTGGATATCGCAACAAAATTAACATTCAATACATTACGGGTACACCACAATCAGACATGTCATTGAGTACAAAATGAAACTCACTCACATTAACATACAGTAACGTATGCACCATAATAACATAATACATTAACCCGACATTTACAACTACACTTATGTATACAAAAGCTATTAATATACAGCTGTATATCACTTTCATATAATTATTCCACTCATAAATGTATTTGATAATATCCTTTCATACATCATCATTCTACACCAAACAATTATATCACCACATATCCCAATATATTTGTATAATTCACTCCAAAAAATTCCAATATATATATATATATATATATGTGTGTGTGTGTGTATATAATAATAATAATAATAATAATAATAATAATAATAATAATAATAATTACCATGGCAGCGCCTTAACAAAATAACACCAAATGTGTCTTGCATGTACACCTGTAAATCATTACATATTCCAAATTTAAAATTACATAACTTAAATAGTGTGGGAATAAAAAACAAAAAAAAATATAAAAAAAAAATAAGATTACCATAGCAATGCTTTCTCTATCAAACACACACGAGAAACATATATCCTACAAATCTACACCTCACTTTCATCATCACCAAATTTGAACTCAATTACTTCAACAGTATAAAGATAATCACTCAATATCACCATATACTCCAGATTTCATCAGAATTAATTCAGAGCTGTAGAAAAGTTCGCGACGTAAACTTTGCGACGAACCGCCCGACCGCTCGACCAACCACACACAATTCTTGTATACCTTCTTATACTCTTTGGATATGCGGGAGCATAATAATAATGATAATAATAAATACACCAAAAACTAATCATTACTTATCTAATTACTCTGGCATTATACGTGTGAATGGAATCCGGGACAAAAGCACTTCTAAAACGGGTACGCTTTGTGCGAGGAGGACAGAGTCTGATACCTGATCTGTTCAGGCAATAGTAACCGTACAGACGGTGTGTTAAATCGGTCATTATCTTGTTTACCTTGACCATCATTCTTCTTCAACTAACGAATTACCATCTGTTTTTATCCACATGTTCAAAAGGAATCGCTCTGTCCACTGTTATCCCACTTGCCAGAGTGACGCCTATCACCTTCCCCGTACTCTCACTATTTTTGCAAAGAAAACAATTGTATTTACTGGACCCAGATATTGGAATGACCTCCCTCAAGATATTACTTCTTCTTTGTCTTAATTCACCTTCAAACGCAAATTAAAACTGTTATTACTTAGTGCATACACACTTCCAAGTGTTTAGCAACTTTTTTTTTGATACTCCCAGTCTTTTGTCCTTGTCCGCAGCTTCAAGTTATTAAAGTTATTTAATGGTACCGATACATTTTTTAATACATAGCATTCCTTTTCAAACAAGGGAGATCGGTATACAGTCTGGTTTGTGCGATATCTATGTGGTTCGTTACTTTATTCTTTCGATTTTTGTACTGATATAATTTTAGTTGGTCAAGACAAACATATCCGTTCTCCGTATAATTATATGCCTATGAATTTGGGAACCTACAGTTTTACAAGCGTTAAAGCTTTTTATGTATAGGCCCCATCATATTTCTGATACTTATTTGTGACATATTATGATATGACCATGTACATTTGTGTCAAGAATGTTTTTTTTTCTTCTTCTTCTTCAATCAAAAGACATGATTGTATATATTTGGTATTCTTGTTTTATTGTCAATAATTTTGTAATCTCATCATTGAGAAAATGCAAATATGAAATTTGAACTGAACATCTTATTTATTCTTACACGGTCATGGATGGCTGAGTAATCATTCTTTTTGGGCAATGGGTCAAATTGGACTTGGGACCAAGTTTCAGTTAGTGAGACCAGCATAAATCCTTTTCAATTCACCCTTTTTTTTTAATGTTCAGACTGGTGAGACATACCTAGGGCCCTTCTTCTTTGAAAACAACCGCAACGAATATGGATGCTCACAAATTTTAAATGAACATGTCATTCCTGAATTAATGGACAATTTTCCTGTGCAACAAAGTGGTATGTTCAGACGCCTATGGTGGGCACAGTATATCGCACCAGCCCATCGACTAGTTGCAGTAAGAAACAGATTGGCTGAGGTATTTGGAAATCGGGTGATTGCCTTGTATCATGATGTGGATTGGTCACCAGAATCTCTGGATCTAACTTCTTGCGATTTTTTTTTTTCTTTAGGGTTATCTCAAGAGCAAAGTGTTCATTATCCCTCAACCTGACATTGCAACTCTGAGACAAAGAATCACTGATGAATTTGAAGCTCTACGCCATCAAGCCACAATGATTCGTAGGGCTGTGCGTGAGATGTAGAAAAGAGCTAATCTCTCTGTGGGAAGGAATGGTGGCCGTGTTCAGGGGCATGGGATGTAATGTTAAAAAGAGATATCCGGAAAAAAACAAAACAATGGTAAGTATTGATTATTAATTTCATTATTTCATTTGTTAACTTAATTTCTGATAAGGTGCATTGATTCTTGCAGTGTCTAAACTTGGTCCCAAGTCCAATTTACCCATTGTCTAAAAAGAATGATTACTTAGCCATCCATGACCGTGTATGCATAAATATCATTTTGAAGAGGAGTATTATATGGTTTTAAGATGTTGCTACTCACTTTGGTGTAAAGTTAACACAATCTTCACAAATTTGAAATCAAATCTTGTTGCGTGTTTTTTTTTTATATATACGCACTGTATAAACAGAGACTCTCCACCTTATCTGCCCACTACACATGTATTTTCTTTTTTCAGTCCAAACCGATTTTGTATAATGTACTTTCAATTTCTCTTAGAATCGTATGCTCTCTATTTCAAATGTGCTTTCTAATTATCTTGCAAAACGTTAAATTTTCAATCGCCCATCTCAACCAAAACTATACTGTATCTCTTTAGAATACCTTGCCTGTTCTTGAAGTAATCTCTGTGTATTGATAGACCGCCTCCCCAAAAGAGAAACACACACACACACACACACACACACACACACACACACACACATTCATATGCACATACACACGGACACAAGATATAATAAAGACAACTGAACACACAAAAACAAAATTCATCCCGTCATCTTTAGTTGTTACAACTGAAAAAATAGTGAACCAAACGAACATGCATGTATGACGTTGGCGATTATATTGGTCGTTACATCGCACTAAAATGATTAGACTCTGTGCCCTGAAAATAGACATTAAAACGAAGGTGGACTATTTGAGCTCATAGTATGTTTAATATGAAGCTCCTTGTATTACAGTAGTTAACATGAAGCATGCCAAACATCCCAATTACAGTAACTCATTTGGTTATTCTGTTCAAAATTATTCAAATCAGAGAGAGGTTGGCATGACCAACGTCACATCGTGCAGAACTCTACAGAGCAGAGTTCTGTGACTGTACCATGGCAACCATGACGTCGAAAGAGATAAGGGAGGGGGGGAAAAAAAGGAATCGCTTTGTAGTCCGGGTTTCAAATTGGCAACTTTGTTCGGTTGGCTGGTCAGAGAGATTTGGAGAAGTTCATTGGCTGTAGAGGGAGACTGGAAAAGTACATTTTACTGAAGGGGTGTTTCCCCATTACCACTTTGTATACATTGTACGGTAAAGACCCGGATCGAATCGGCGGTGGGGGATCTTATCGGCGGTGAGGCAAAAATCCCGCCGATTGGATCTGGGGGATCTGATATACCAGCCAAAGTCCGCCGATAAGTTCCGGCGGAACTTATCGACTGGCCGGAACGGATCGCCTGTGACACCGGCCCTGATATAAAAATGTGAGTTGGGGGGGGGGGTCTACTCACGGCAAGGTTCAAAGGCAGTGATATGCGAGAGATCTTCCGTTATGATGTAGCAGCCACCGACATTTTGCCTGTACTCCCAGCGTGTTCCAATCGAGCCAGATGTCTTGTAGAGTGGCCTACAGACCTAATATGAATGACAGTTAGTGTTAGATCATGTGCACTCAGATTTTGCCTCAGAATTTTGCTGCAGTACATCATCATGGTATCCACTGTCGAGAAAACATCGCTGAAAATAATTAAAGGAGTAGCTTACACTGTCTACGCATGTCATTTTGAAAAAAAAAAATAAAGATCAATTATCTCCTGGCACGTACGTCACATAATACATGTAATATCATCATTAGATATGGCTTGTTTCATAAAGGTCGGAAGCGAGTTCAATTTCCAAATACAGTGTACTCTATCAACCTACAAATTTACAGACTGTTTATACAAAATCAATGCCTGTAATTAGTCTGCTATATGCATGTGTAGGTCCAACCGCTTACCTTTAATTCACCTAAAGGTTTCCGTTGGGCAATGGCATTAGTGCTCTAGGCTTCAAGTTGTCAGTAAACATAAGAACTAGTGGTTGACTATTAAAAAGATAATGAAGCTAAACCATACTTGATCAGTCAAAAGTGAAAGCGAACACCTACTTTCGCAACCCGACACTGCGATCTAGCACATAAACAAGCAGGGGAACCTATACGAACCCACTTCAATTCTTGTTTTAACTTTGTGTTGTTGTTTTTTGGGGAAATGCAAAAGTATTGCCTTTAAAAATACTTTCTCTACAGTACACGACATTCACTGATAGTCCATGGGCCAGGCCAGATATTGGTACCATCTGAGGTGGCAAAACCTTTTCGGTGTCATTTTGTTTGGCGGGCATAGATATGCTTATCAAGCTATGATAGCATTTCCAAATGAGTAGCTTAGTCATAATAAATGAATTTTCAACTAATTTGGTCTCGTTGTTATATCCCTATACTTCTGAATGGAGACTAACCGCTTTACAATAATAAGAGCGCTGTGTTCTGTATGTCCACAGGTGTTCTGTTGTGAACGCGGTGCGCTTAGTCCTTATTCAAGGCAGCGAAGGGAATATTCAAATGTTATGATGTCCACAGCGCTTAGTCTCTATTCAAGACGGCGAAAGGAATATCCAAAGCTTATGATACAGTGTACTAGTATATCCCTTTATCTAAAAACAAACAAAAAAGCAATTCCTCGTGGGTTTTGCCGTATTTTTCAATTATTCATCATTTTCCGGTGAAAACGCTGTGGTGGAAACGCTAATGCCCCGTCACTGTCGCTTTATTTCCATCCAACAATGAAAGATATTAAATGCAAAAAAACAATGTACCGGTACACTACAATACATTATAATAAGTAGAATTGTAAATGAACAGAGTGATTTTTGTTTAAAACTGATGTATTTGTTGAGAGGGTAGTAAAAAAAACAGGATAGATAATCCCTTTTATTAGGAACTTTAGATATGATAACGGTACATTGGTCTAGATAAAGACTGAGCGCACCTCGTGACAGCTGTGGATATCATAACCCTTTGGATATTCCCTTCGCTGCCTTGAATAAAGACTGAGCGCACCGCGTTTACAACAGAACACCTGTGGACATACAGAAGACAGTGCTCATCTTTGTATAGCGGTTAGTTTCGATTCAGAAGTATAGGGATATAAAAACGAGACCAAATTGGTTAAAAATTCATTTATCATGACTAAGCTACTCATTTGGAAATGCTATCATAGCTTGATAAGCATATCTATGCCCGACAAACAAAATTACACCATAGAGGTTTTGCCACCTCAGGTGGTACCAATAACCCATTTTTTCGGGTCTTGGCCCATCATGGACTATAAACTTCAGATGACACTCTATGGTTTCCTTTCAAGACTTCTTTTTGGGAGGAAGAGAAAGAAGAAAAATTCAACCACAATATTATGAGGAAGCTATAGATATGTCGATTTTATAGATATGATTTTTTTGAAGACATTGAGTCCCACGTGGCATATATATATATATATATATATATATATATATATATATATATAAACAACTTCTAGCTGTTGGTGACTGAAGATACACAAAAGAACCTTTAGGTTAAACAACCCCTCTCATTTAACTTTAGCGGAACACGTACGCCCTCGATACAGAACACAGTATTGGATGGGAGGATGCAAAAATGCTAGCATTTGATAGTTACCCTTGATAAATATTTGATAAATAATAATAGAGATAGATAGATAGATAGATAGATAGATAGATAGATAGATAGATAGATAGATTGGGAGGTAAAGAGAGTGAGAGAAATAGAAAAAAAAAGGGGGAAGGATGTTCAAGCTCATCAAACTAATCATCTAACCACAATTGGTCCTCCGTTTCCCGCGCTGTGTACTGTAGAGCCCAACCATTGGCGGGATGCATTCGTCGTCGTGGTTGAACCTGCAAGTTGATAGGTCGATGAAACCGCTTGTCATACGAAAAGCTTACAGTTCATATTGGGGAAAGTGTGGTACAAAGTATTAATTGAAAAATTGTCGCTCCTCAACATGATTCTAAATCCTGTCTCACAATGTGCGATTTCTTGCGATGCGATGTCGCACCGCAGAAGATTGCACACAGTCTGAGCAGGGCCTGGGAGGTGGAAAGAACATGAAGTCTTTCCACCTCCCTAATCTGAAGAGGTGCGCGATACAACAGCGGACGACTTTTGAACTATTAGTACCCTGCAATGGATAGCAAGGGTGCGCCAATAGCTCAGAGTTGCCGTTGAAACGAGTTATCGCGAGACAAAATCGCACAGTGTGATGCGGGTTTTACATTTTCCTACATAACTCGGTGGGAACGTTGAGAGGTGATGACATCATCACCTCAGCTAATTTGCATAATGAATATAATTATGACAGATATTACTGTTCCGTGAAAACATATGAAATTTGCATATTATTTACTGTTCCGTGAAAACATAATTATGACATTTCTATAACTTTCTTATCTTCTGTTCCATGTTGATGGAACTTCTTCCGTTCTGTTTTGTCTTCTTGACAGTAATCATTATCAAAGCCAATTTGCAATCGCTTGCAGCGTGTCTCACCAACACTGTCTAGCACCACTTCCTCGCACGCTGGGCTCTCCGCCGAAGCCGCGTCAATCGGACAATTGTACACGGCGCCACTTCGGTCCACCCGCCCAGGTGGGAAAGCCTGGGACTGGGCTCTCGGTGCTCCTACAATCAATCTGAAAATACAAATATAATATATGAATGTTTAAAAACAGATATATATGTATATATTATATATATTAAGAGCGCGAGAATGGGTCCCGACCGGAAATACCGATGCACTTATTATACAGGGTGGCCCAGAAAGAACGGAACGCCTAAGATCTTTAATTTCAGCAATATCGTTGCAAATGTGTCATTATTTTGCGTACTGTTGGAAAGGCCATTCTTTTTCCAATAGAATGACTCCCAGCTCTTTAATTTCAGTTAATGCGTTACGATTTTAGGACCATTTTTGTCAACCCTTGCAATTTTCAAAATGTGATCATTTTGCACTCTCAGAGACACCGAAATCAGCGAGAATTCGGCTTGCAATAGAAGCAGTAACGTTCACAACGTGTGGAATGTGGCTGTCATTGTCCGTTACCATTGTGAATGAGACGACCCGACGACAATAACACTGTCCGCCCCACATTCCGCACATTGCGAACGCTACTGGTTCTACGGTAAGCCGAATTCTCACTGGTTTCTGTATCTCTGAGAGTGTAAAACGATCACATTTTGAAAATTGCAAGGGTTGACAAAAATGGGCCTAAAATCGTAACGCATTAACTGAAATTAAAGAGCTTGGTGTCATTCTATTGGAAAAAGAATGGCCTTTCTAATAGTATGCAACATGATGACATATTTGCAACGGTATTGCTGAAATTAAAGATCTTAGGCGTTCCGTTCTTTTTGGGCCACCCTGTATATATTTATACATACATATATATATATATATATATATATATAATTCATTTAGGCCCCTATTTATTCATCTATTTATGCTTATAGATAGTACTTATACATTTATGTTTATATATACATAAACACATATCTCCATATATATATATATATATATATATATATATATATATATCATAGTGTGTGTGTGTGCGTGTGTGTGTGTGTGTGTGTGCGTTTATACTTATGAACCACGGAAATACCGATGTAGAAATTAAAGAAGAACAAATAATATGTTGATCGATTTGTCCTCGAAAATAATCATTTTTTTTTCTTTTGAAAGAGTTACACTGTCTTCCAATTCACCAACGAGTATCATTTGAAATCTTGCTTATTGTATACAAGGCACTAATTGGTCAAGCCCCTGTTACACAACTGAACTGCTATAATACTTTGTCCTCACAAACACACTCATAATCTGCAAAGTTCTATGGGCACTCGTCTTTTACAATCTTAACATAGAATTAAAATAACTTGATGAGACAGCTCCTAAACTGTGGAATGATTTGCTGTTAGAAATCTGGAACTTCCCAACTATAGTCTTTAATCAAGACTCCAAACACGTTTTGTTTGTTTGTTTGCTTGTTTGTTTACCCCCATTTTAATGCGCATTACTGTCAAACATTATCAGAAGCTTTTGAAGGAAAATGTATTTGCTTTAGAAATTGGTACATCATTACTATTGTTATCATAGTTTATTTTGAGAGTATCTCGATACATAATATAATCAAGCACATAGATCATATATCACACATATATAAACATAATCATGACGAGTTTTTCGATCGTGGCGATACTCCCTTAAGCTTCCTATAAGGTCTCAGCTCATATCTCACATTATAAACTTTGAGTTCGCTTTAATGAACAGAATAAAATAAGATGAATAGAATAGGTGAGAATTCTTCAAATCAGTGATAATAAGTGACACATACAGACACATAATATACAGGTGCAGCATGTTCATCTTTAAGAAAAGGTATTAGTCCAAATGTGCATTTCTAGTTTTCTTTTGAAGTCAGTGACAGTCTAACAATCCTTCACTGAGTCCGGGAGTCTGTTCCTTACTTACGCTGCAGGGAGCTGCCGACAAAAAAAAAAAAGAACAAAAAAAAAAAAAGCAAAAACCCAGGCTCTTTATATCTCCCTATGATCATTTTGGTTCGGGGACATTAAGAAGATAAGGGTTGGATATTATAAATTGAATGGAATCAGATGCATGAAAGAATAGTAGAGTTTTGATCAAATCTGTGATAGTATAGTTAAAATTAAAATTGACAGAGCTTGTATGGTGATGTCATCACCTAACAAGTTTCCTGATTTAACTGTAAAAAATCCCCCCATAAAACCCTCATTTTTAGGAGGGGACATGGAATGTAAAAAAAAAATAACATAATCAAACATCATCAAATCATTGTAGTCATCTTATAACTGATTGCAAAGATTACTTTCAGTTTGATATGGTATTACTTTCTAAATCACTGGCCAAAACATTTCTTTCTTCTTTTTTAAAACAAAAATATAGCCTCTTCCAATTTCCTTGTGTTCGACGAAAACATGTAGACCATTAAAATTCAGTAACTTCCTTCTTCCTTATCAGATTTCGGTTAAATCTGTATCATCATGTTCAACAAATTTCACTTTAATGGGATCGTATAGTTTTGGTTGAGACCTAATTTCAGGTTTCTCACATTTTTGGTGAGATAATGAGAAACCTCTTATGAAATATGAAAGAGCATGTAATTCTGTGAGGAATTCAACGTTTATTTGATGAAAATTGGTCTTGAAATGGCTGAGATATCAAAAAATGAGCAATTCTAATAAAGTGTTGGACCCACACTTTATTACGATCGCTTTGTTTTACTTTGTTTTTGGATGTTTCAGTCATTCCAAACCCGATTTTCATCCAGACTAATAAACTTTGAATTCCTCTTAAAATGGTATGCTCTGTACTATATCATAAGTGTTTTCTTGGTATCTCGCAAAAAGTTAAAAGCCCAATTCTCATTTTCACCAATACTGTACCATGTTGGGTTTTTAAAACTTGTACCTAACTCTATGTGCGTGTTCACAGAAATATATCTATCAATGGTAAGAGGCTATTGACTGCACTGATCAATTGACAGCCACAGATATGACATTTTGAAAGTTATCATTGTTAGATAATTGGACATGTCGCCGTTATCAGTTATTAAGGTCCAAAGTCAGAGATGCATGTTATTACCAAAAAAAAAACAAAAAACAAAAAAAAACAAAAAAAAAACAAACAAACAAACCCAAACAAACAAACAAAAGCATGTCTGATTTGCTATAGTGCTTGGAACCTATCCAACAAGGAAGTGTACAGTGTGATATTGAAAGTGAGCGTGCAACTTGTGAAACTATTGTTTGTTTGTTATTCTAAAAATACAGTATAGTCATCGTCATCACCATCAATAGTTCCCTCGTCGTAGCAGACCATTTGCAGTAATTAATCAATCAATCAAGTAGGGGATAAAAAGTATGATTTTGAGAGTTGCATTTTATGATTACAACTTTTGTTCATATGGAATATCAAATAAAGAAAGAAATGTATCAAAGATATATGATAAACATTTTGGGGTCTTCCAGTATTTTGTTTTCATCTTCATTTTCTTGTATTTTTTCTTTTACATATTATATAATTACTCTCGAAGCACTGAAAACATCTATACGAGTATTCTAGATGTCCGAGTTTATGTTAAAAAGGTTTTATTACCACTCTCTACCACCGAAAAAGCCGATTATCTTGCCAAACAAAGTTTACGTAAGAATATTACAATCAGTGTTCCTCAAAATGTTGATGATATACGACATGTAATCAAACACAGGTGTTTTGACGCTTGGAACGCGTTATGGCGCTCTTCTAATAAAGGACGCCATCTTTTCAACATCCAACCCTGTGCCTCAAACACCTTCACCTTTGAAAGTCTGAATAGACGTGATGAAATAATAACTCACCGACTCCGCATGGGCAGAGCCAGATTAGCAACTTTTTATCATATTATCCGTAAACATCCCACCGGTTTTTGCTCAATGTGCAATGTATTGGAAACCATTGAACATTATTTATTACACTGCAAACAACACACACGTCAACGTACGAATCTCATACGTGCTATCCATAAGCAATCACCAAACATCTCTCAATGTCTCTGATTTACTCGCAAACCAAAAAGCTCTGGACGCAGTTATTACCTATGTCAAGGAAACGAACAAATATCACAGTATTTAAGATTGCATAACTTTGCTGTACCACGGACTTCGCGAAGTCTTGCAAATTCGATGCACTATCATTTTGATATCGTAGATTTCAAGATATTTTGTGAATCGTCTGTATTATGTGTTATGATGCATTATATTATAAATTAATTACCTATTGATAATGTTTTTCTTACATTGTTTGCTGTGGCATGCATTTGAGGAAGTTTGCATGTATGCATTATCAATTGCTGTGGTGGATTTCAAGATATATGTATTATCTTCTGGAAACGCAGATTTTCAAAATATTTGCGAGTTGCCCACACATTTTGGCCTATGCCTATCAATAATATGTTTTTTCATTAATGTTTGATTGTTTTTAATCTCACTTATGTTTTATTTAGTCTCGTTTTCCCCTTCCCAGTACACAGGGGAAGGACTTTCACTCTCTCCTATATATCCTCAGCGTAGTAGACCTTCACGACATCCGCAGCGGACTTCGCTCTCCGGTTCCCAGCGAGATCAAGCCGAGCCTGGTCACCCGTCACGTCGAGGCCTCCACCTTCCACCTCGCCGAGGTGCCGGAATCTGCAGCAAGCATGGTTTTGAGAGTCACTCGCTGCTGCAGATCTCGGCATCTCCCTCAATTTGTCTTTACTATATAAAACATATACATGTAGGCTACATATATTATTGTCTTGCGTTCCTTGCTTGCGTTTCCCTCGCAAGAACAGGGGATTTCTTCGTCCATATTAAAATATAGTTATTTATAAATAGTATTATTATTATTTTAATATAGTGAGAACAACTCTAATTTCTGCAAATCCCCTCTCGTATGAGTCGCCTGCACTTATGTAATACTTATAAACTTATAAACTTATGACTCCCACTTTCTGGCTCTAGATTTCTACTTTCTTTTGGCTTGAAGCCCGCAGGTGTACTCGTACGTCATACAGAAACCACGATTATATTTGTAGATCATTTTTCCGTTGTTTTGTTGCAAACGACTTTGCTGTATATCAACGCCTCTGGATTTTTCACGAATCATTGATGTGATGCTCAGAGCTCTATGATATAAACACTGTATATACATCTTTTTTTTTTTCTTTCTCTCGAAATAATGATATTCATATAAACACTGTTTATAGCATTTTTTTTTCTCTTGAAACAATGATACAGTTATAGTAATGTTCCCTATTCTGTAATTCACATCGTTGTGTGTGCGTTTTATTTAAATACTTTATATCATTTGGGGTTGACCTCTGATATTATAGTAAGTGTGTGCGTGGTTGGAGATGTATGTGTGTAAGTGTATGTGCACATGGGTGAGTTAATGTGCGGTACACGCGCGCGTGTATTGTATAGTAATTTGAGTTTGCTTAACTAAAGAATTTGAGGTATTCATAAATATCATATGAGCTCCCTCGTGGAGACCTAATTAGTTCCTTTGTGGAGACAATATGAGCTCCCTCGTGGAGACTTAATGAGCTCCTTTGTGGAGACAATATGAGCTCCCTCGTGGAGACTTGATACATACATATATATTTAATAATCTTGTTTATATTTTTCTAAGATTTATAATGTCTGTTTTATGTTCAGTGCTGTCTGGGGCAAATTATTTGTATAGGGCCCCATTTTTCTCTCTCTTCTTTCTTTCTATAAAACAACAAAACAACAACACCTCTATTAACTTTTTGCTCCATGAAGTATGACCTATGTTCGTATAATTTGTATATTATGTACATTTTTGCGATATTTGCGAAAAATGTACATTCTTCCTCTGTATTTATCAAAGAGGAACTCTTTGTCACTTAGTTTAGCACAAGGGGAACAGAAATATTAATATGCCAGGTAAATATGATCATAAAGCTGATGAAAAGGAGTTCAGCATCGTTCATAATAAAACATGTTAACTTTACCCATGTTTACCTGAACGTCTTCTTCTTTTTTATTGTCGTCAGAACAATTAAAAGAAATGAACATAATATCTGAGTTTCAAATATTATACTATGCCATGTTTGCTCTTCCTATTAAATAACTACAGCTCGTCGTTACTCGATAAGTGAAGAGGAGAAAGTGGTTAAAGCCACTATGATAAATGGCCGTTTTGGCAAGTTAAACTTGAAAGCGCATTCTGTGAAGTTCTGAGAGGCGTTTGCAAAGATAAATCCGAAAGAATTTGAAACAACAGCACCAATAACAACAACAAAAAAGAAAAAAAAAAAACCAACCACTGATCAGATTTTCCATGCTTATGCACAGTGAAGTGAAGTGTTCTTAAACTTCGTAAGTCCTGTTGTTCGCTGTAATTTCTGCACTTGTCTACCTTCCGGAAAAAATGGATCAGTAAGTCGCTCAATCTCGGTGCAAAATGGACGTAAGTTCACCACAAGAGGCTTAAGTATTTTGCTCATTGTTTGACATCATAATATCTTCCCTTCACAACTACTCGATATCCATGCTCACAAAGTGAAACGTTCTTTTCGGGCATGTTCAGTTCAGAGGAATGAACAGTCTTACTAAAAGTCATCTGTACTTTATACTAAGTATATAATAGTATGAGGAGTTTTTATCGTGTGTATTTGTTTTCTTTGTTTTCTTCCTGTTAACTTTTCAGATCACAAACTGATACCTGCGTGTCTTTTTGTTTTGAATTTTTTTCCTGTTTATTAAGATTGTCTCTTCATCAGAAGAGCCAGACGATTCATGCCTTCCTTTGGCTTCGGAAGGATGTTCATACGTGAAAAACAAAACTGAAGGGATGACGAAATCGCGATTTAACTGCATGCCCATGGTTTCCGTCACATTGTAATTTCCCTATCTACGTATGTAAAAGATTATCGAGTTACATCAAGCGAAAGTTACATATTAAAGTACTGAGATGTAGTTGGTCCACTGTTGAACTGTGATAAAGCAGATTTAGCCTTGTGTATATTTTGCACAAGGCTATACCATTAACCTGTTCTTCTGAGGGTTTTTCGTAAGAGTATTTGCGTAGCAATTATTTCAACATGTATCACATAAATAAATTATTTATAGTCCTAAATGAGTTTACAACATCAGGGGGCGCAAAACGTTTTTGAGTGTATGTGTGTGTGTGGGGGGGGGGGACGGGTAAGGACAGTGATCATGGTTGCCATTCACCCCCTCCCCCTCTCCCTCCGACTGGGGCGGAACCCTTGGCCTGGGAAAGTGATGGGGTTTTTTGTAGTGTTTGCTATCATTTTCTTTCGAGGTTTTGGTGGTGGTGATGGTGGTAAGAGCCGAAAGAATGTATGTGTGTGGGGGAGGGGAGGGGGCTGAGTCAGAAACTCCATCCCCCCCCCCCCCCCCCAGCTGCCATGGCCCTTGTACTGATACATCGATTTTTCCTCTCTTCGATTTTGCTGACTTTGTGAAAAGCACACTGATCGTCTGAAACTGCAAAATCGGGCAGGTATATGGGAATAATACACTCTCTGAATTTAGTCCTCGTTAACTGTGTCAAATCCTGAAGTTCATCGGACCTTTAACCAAGGACTCTCTTGCAATGAGGCGGAAGAAATATCTTACAGAAATGGCACTAAAATCTCTCAACAATCTCTCTTCTCAGTCTCTCGAAATTTCCTTGTTCTCTCCGCCTTCGTTCTAATCTTTTTAGGGCTTTTTGGCAAAGCTAAAAACTTGTTTTTGTCATAACGTTCTCTTAGACATCCATAGGCGCTTAACGCTAAAGAAGACTGTGTAGTATAGAGCCATATTATGTACAGTTACATTGTTGCTCGTTGATAGCCGAAAGACACCTGATTATGTGGTATTTCCGGCATCATCGAATACAGTGCATAGTTTTTCGGCTCGCCAAACATCTCACTTCTGTAAATATGTGGAGTGAAAGTCATGTTACATAAAAAAAGATACTTTTCAGAATATTTAGAATACACTGAAGGTTCTACGTTTCTATCTTCCTGATTTGATCGAAAGCGATATTTAAAGTTTATTTTGATTTTTTTTTCTTTTCTTCTGCTGTTGTCACATTGCGGCTTATTGCTTATTTTGTGTTTTTGTTGTTTACTTGTTTGTCTGTTTGTTTTAAGAGCGTGAAATTGTGACATCAATTCGCGTGAAATAATGAGACATTTCCTTTTACTTTGGCTTTGCCGTATGCAGTTAAGTAAACTGAAGTGTAATTATTTTGTAAAACATAGACCCTACACTCTAAAAACACAAATGTTGAATTAGCATATAAAAGGGCCGAGGAGTGACAACATTTTCAAAGTGTTGGTTTTCCTGCTAGATTCAACATTTAAAATGTTATTTTAAAAGTTGGATGCAACACTTCAAAAATGCTGTCACTCCTCGGCCCTTTTAAATGTTGATTCAACATTTGCGTTTTTAGAGTGTAATGAAGTTTTACAATAACAGACACTTTTCTGTCTTGGCAGAGGCATTCTCCTGCTTCCATTTCATTCTTACAAAACATAAGGTCTACCTCATGTCTTCTAGAAAAGAAAGTTAACGAAAAAAAAAGTATTAAAGTATGTAAAGGAAAGCCTCCTTACTTGAAGTCGTTTCCAACTTGATGGAGTGTGAAAGCGAAGCCGAACTGACTCTGGCTGTCTGGATGGCTGAATAATAGCGGGCGTGTCGTGTCTAGGTTGAAACCCATCCCGCCATCTCTCCAAAACAATCCGAGGGAGAAGCACAGGAAAATTTCAGCAGTCCTCAAGCACGGTCCCATCTTGAATCCTGATTGAAGTCGGAACTTTTAGCTACCAAAGGAGTCTTGGAGTTTGCTCTGCCAGAACGGTATGCTAGATGACAACCGTTAGTCGAAGCAGGGTCCTGTCTAACAACTTGTATCTGTTTGTGAGCAAGACAACATTGTGCCTAGGTGTCTACCCTCGGTCTGAGCAGGAAAGAAGTAACACGGAAGAATAAAAACATACAGCTCATAATATATCCGCGATCAACAGCGCCTCCCACTTTCTTGCGTCAACTTTCGCTTCGCCTTCCTCCATTATTTAGGCAGAGTTACTTTTTTTCACTCATATTACTTCTTATGTTCATTATTGCTATGGTAATAATAACAGGGCCCTCAGGTAGAGCAGTGGCAACACTGAAGAGGCTACCCTGATGGGTAAATAAGACCTTATTATTCTATTATTATTATTATTGCTGGTTATCAATTCTGAGGACGCACTGCACACACACACACACACACACAAGACATCCTCCCATAGGCCCTTTTCATTTTTTACTTTAAAGCCACTGTTTACCATTTGGAGCAAGAAGTGATTAGAAAATGTTCAAATTATCACATTACATTGATGCATTTGTATAGTTCAGTTGTATCACAAAGCATCCTATCCAATGTATACTATATAAAAATCCGGAAATAAGGCCGCAAATATAAAGAGATATCACTAATTTTCTCATTAAGCCATAACTGTAGACGGTTTATTCTAGCAACAATTTTGATAAAACGATTGTTCACATTTTGTATGTTTAACTATACTAACAATTAATTACACTGATTAACATTTTACAATGGCTGTTTCTATCCTTAGCTCACATTTTAGAACTAGTTTGAAGCACTAGAACTGTTTTTTTCTTTCATCTGCAAATGATAAATAGTGACTTTAAGCACAGGACTGCGTTTCTTCAACATCACACCACCAACTTAAACTCCAACAAGGAAAAGTAGAAATTACGCGGTGCGTAATATATGTCCCCGCCGGAAGTAGCATTTTGTATCAAAATGTACAATATAGGTCAAAAATCAAGGTCAAATGTCAAAGAAGTCAAAGGTCAAAATTCTGTGTAGAAGTTTTGAAGCCCTCACCTAGTGCCATCACATAAAGCAAACGGAATCGAAATCGGGTTAGAAATGGCGAAGGAGTAGCATTTTGTAGCAAAATGTACAAAAAATGTAGGTCAAAAATTAAGGTAAAAGGTCAAAATTCTGTGTAGAAGTTTTGAAGCCCTCACCTAGTGCCATTACATAAAGCAAACAGAATCAAAATCGGGTAAGAAATGGCGAAGGAATACCATTTTGTAGCAAAATGTACAAAACAGGTCAAAAATCAAGGTCAAAGGTCAAAGAAGTCAAAGGTCAAAATTCTGTGTACAAGTTTTGAAGCCCTCACCTAGTGCCATCACATAAAGCAAACAGAATCGAAATCGGGTCAGAAATGGCGAAGGAGTAGCATTTTGTAGCCAATGTACAATATGGGTCAAAAATCAAGGTCAAAGGTCAAAGAAGTCAAAGGTCAAAATTCTGTGTAGAAGTTTTGAAGCCCTCACCTTGTGCCATCACATAAAGCAAACGGAATCGAAATCGGGTAAGAAATGGTGAAGCAGTAGCATTTTGTAGCAAAATGTACAATACAGGTCAAAAATCAAGGTCAAAGGTCAAAGAAGTCAAAGGTCAAAATTCTGTGTAGAAGTTTTGAAGCCCTCACCTAGTGCCATCACATAAAGCAAACGGAATTGAAATCGAGTTAGAAATGGCGAAGGAGTAGCATTTTGTAGCAAAATGTACAATATAGGTCAAAGGTCAAGGTCAAAGGTCACGACTGAAATTCTGTGTAGAAGTTTCAAAGCTCCCATGTAGTGCTATCATATAAAGCAAACAGAATCAAAATTGGCTCATAAATGACAGAGAAGTAGCAAATTGAAGATTTTGATCACACACGGACGCACACACGGACGGACACACGGACGGACACACGGACGGACGGACGGACGGACACACACACGTACGGAGCCCGTTTCATAGTCCCCTGCTCGAACTCGTGCGGCGGGAACAATAAACCAAATAAGGAGGTTAGTCACAGACCTACCCTTACCGTACAGCGAAAAGTCGAGCAGATAAAAAATGAAAGTGAAAGGATTATAGGCGGAATACAAACACACTTATTAGGGCTATGATTTCAAGGACTATTTTCTTTCAAGTCTCTGATGAGCTGCGGGGAAAACAATCATGTTTGTCACTCGATCTGGGCGCGGTCAATATCATATTGTGTTTAATCAATATGGTTCCTGAGGCATGTTCTCAAAATTATTCATAGTCATCGAACGTTATGAACAACAGCTATAGCTGTTCATCGTAAACGAGGAAGTGCAGGTTGTAGATCACACAGTCGCTGTACGAACCAGGAAATTAATAACAGGTTTATCAACTATAATAAAGGAACCGTGCCAGCTTTTTTTCTAAATCAATTTCAAGATTCTTACGCAAAAAAGACATCGCCACCCCGAAGGGTCACCTTCCTCCCTACGACTATCCTCAGCTGCCAGCTTACTGATGTGAAATTATGACAATCAAAACAATTTTTTACTATGTTTGGACATGGACCTACATGCACAAACACCAAAAATGTTATTCGACTGTTGACGCAATGGAGATTTTTTTTTTTTTTTCAATCCATGAGAACCATCCTTAAATTGTCCACAACTAATCGAAGGTAATCTTCTTTGCACATGAAGATAACCCCAGATCTCATCTGCACACGCTTTTCCGGAATCTTCTAATATTTCTTGATTTCCACCGGAGTTAAATCACACGCTCTGAGTCGAGTTTAAAGGGATAGTACAGTTTCGGTTCAGATGGGTCTTGAGGTTTCCAACCTTTTATGATGATTATGTCAAACGTAATTACGTCCCAGTTTCAACTCTTGATATATCTATAGCTGATCATTATTTTGAAGTTATTCAGCAAGGAGGTTATTATGTTACACTTGAATAGCAGCAACACTGAATTTATGTCATTTTTTTACAAGATCAAAGGAAAATTGAGGTGATGCCATCATCAGCTCACTCATTTGCATTTAATTGCATATTCACATTAATTGTACCGATATCTTTTGCAACTGATTTACAAATTTCTTTACATCGACGGAAATAAAAACCGAATTATAATCAGTGTTTAGTGGTAGCCATGATTAAAATCATGGACACAGTCATGATCACCGCACAGGCGTCTTATCCACTAAACCATTACGAGCTTCCGCCAGACAGCCATGCACTGCTGTTTATAATCCGTATGATAGCATGCAGCGGGTATACTTATTCAAATTAATGTCGAGTTGTTTTTATGTTTGCAACTGATTGACAATATTGTCCTACATCGACGTAAGTAAGCACCGAATTACTCAATGCTTAGTATAAGCAAATCCTCACAACTTCATTTAACTTCCCTAATTTTCATACAATTTCGATCAAATTTTCACTGTTGTACTCGTTAGATTTTTGTACTTTCTTTTCAGACTGGAATTCCTCTTGAATGGACAACGTTCAACAGTGCGATAATATTATACTCACTAAGGAGAAACTGACACTATAGACAGAGTAGAGAGGGTCCAGAGGCCCGATGAAGTCCACCTATGTTAAAGGCATAATTTACCATTTGCAGACGAAACCAAAACCGAGCATCAGTGCTTTAAAATACATTGTAGTTCTAAAATATGAGTTAAAGGGGCGATCACACATAGCCGGTTTAGATGGCGGTTCATGGCGGTTCTCAAACCGCCGTGAACCGTGTCCCAATGGTGGCGGAAAGCACTTAAACGCGATGTGACTACGTTCTCAACACGTTTTGAACACGGAGCAAACGCGGATTGACGCGGTAGTCACTGGTAGTAACACGGGTCTCCCCGGAAGGTGGAGGAGTCCATACCAAGCCCATCTAGTTGGATGCAATTAGAGCCCTTTCACTTGTCCTCAATGGGTTTCAACAAGGAGCGTTTTGCTTTGTTAGGTAAACACAATTTTAAGAAATTATGAAACATTGTAACCTCCTGTGTTTTACAGATTGATATAAGTGATGCAACAAGCAATTATCTTCAAGTTTCAACGTGCTTTTTCTCTTTCTCCTTTAATTTTTAAAATATCTGTATCAACTGTCATTAAAAAGACATACATATCAAAGCAGAATCCAACACAGTTTCCAAAGTTTCCTGTTCATTTGCAGGTTTAGAAGCAAGTACATCAAGTGATGTACTTGCTTGTTTCAACATCTCTCTTATTTTACTCTTTCTTAATTAAGTTTTACATAATTATTTCGCATACTGAATTTAAAATCTTGTTGCTTGTTTATCCATGTTTTCACAAAATTGCTCCTTCTTACCTTTTAGAGCTCCTTATGAAATATGAGCCTATGAGAGTTCTTAAATCGTAAGGGGAATCTGTATGTGATACCCTCGATCCGTTACAACAAACTACTATGGCAAACGTAATTTATGCCGTACTAGAACTGTGGAACAGCATCCCAAGTGATAATACATGCAAGTTCCATCAATAAGTCCAAAATGTTTTTAAAAAACTTATCTGTTAAAATAGTAACATAGTGATTGTAGATGATGATTTATGCAGCATGTTACTGTTTCTGAAATTACCTTTTCCTGTTTATCTTTTTGTTCCCCCTCTAAAGCGCATTTATAGAGACCTTGCCAAAGGTATTATGCGCTACAAGAACGGTCAAAGTGATGATAATATATAACAATAATATCTTTAACGACAGTCAAGAATACATTATGTACATTATACATTATCAAAGAAGCATATACAGTATATGTGCATAGTTTGCTCTTTACTTACAGGTTCACGTAACATAATGGTGGGGTTTTTTTATGTTTCAACATTGCTTTTCCCTCTCCTCTCTTAAGTTTCAACATATATTATCTGTATCAACATGCAGTCTTACAAAAAGGCATACAATATAATCACGAAAGTAGAACCCAACATATTTACATAAGTCTTCTGTGTATAACTTATATCAGGTTCACGTTGCTGGCCATCTTAAAAGCTGTTAAGCTTTAATAAAATCATGAATTTACCTTTTAATGTAAATGATGTACTATTCAACATACCCGTACCTAACAACTTTTTGAACATTAAACTTTATTTGTTGCTGTATAATATATGTGTTAAAGAAGTAAGGAAACTATAGCATTCAATACATTTACCCGATCTTGCATTATGGGTTCATCTTTGCTTTTTTTTTTTCTCCATTTTTTATTGCTCCGCCACGAAGTGTCGCCGGAGCCATTATTCTCTTTTAAGTTTATTGTTTCTTTTCTTGAAAATTATGGCGGTGTTAACACGGTATTATCACGGATCTTGCGGTGCAAACACGGAGGATGCCGTTCTTTACACGATGAACGGCGATGTGAACACGGTCCATTTCAAACCGCCAAGACCGCCACGAAAAATTAAATATGTTTAATTTTTCTAGCGGTTCCCCGCGGTTCTCGGAGTTCATGGCGGATGAGCGACGGATGACCACGGTTTGTGTACGGTAAACACGGTCTTTGGCGGAGCACGGCGATTTGCTGAACCGCCATGAACCGCTATCTAAACCGGCGATGTGTGATTGCACCTTTAGGGATAGAAACAACCGCTGTAGAATCAGTAAAATCGATGTTAAGTATTGTCAAATATACAAAATTTGAACAATAGTTATAATAAAAATGTTTCCAGACTAAACCGTTGAGAAAAACCGTTATTGAGAAAAATACTGAAATCTCCTTATATTTTAGGCTTTATTGCAAAAAAAAAAATAATATATATATATATATATATATATATATATATATCTTAGGATGTTTTGTGGTACAACAAACCTACGCATATGCATCAAATTTGATATCTTGAACATTTTTAAAATCACTGCTCCCAAAGGTAAACAGGACCTATAACACCCGTATCAGGACAATACGTAACCCCCCCCCCCCCCACACACCAATATTACCCCACGGGCAACTACCGGTTAGTGATTGGGTTAGAGTAAAGATTATGGTGAGGGTTAGGGTTAGCCGGTTTTAGGGTAAGAATTTGGGTTAGGGTCAGGATTAGGATTAGGTTTGGGGTCAGGGGAAGGGTCCGGGGTAGTTGTCCAGGGGTAGAGTTGTCCTAGAACAGTTAACAGTCATTGTCAAGTCTTCAGCTTCAAAGAGAGGGATGATTACCCGACTTCACGGCGAAACTCTCTCCACGATGGGTTAGTACAGCTGATACGCAACTGACCCAGATCAACTTCCGTCTCCTGAAATGATGCGAACTTTATCAGTAATATAGTATAGCACTCCTCATGTAACATGATTGCACGTCGGCTGAAAGCTATGCCCCATGGACGATCCGATGTCCTAGACGCATGGTAGACTCTATAGTTTGTGTAAGGAACTTCTTTGTACTTCTTTGTACTTTTCTAAGATTGTCACTCTCTAAAAAAAAAAAAAAAATCGAGTTAAAATATTCACTTTTTAGGGAGTGAATACAAAAAAGATTGAATTAAAAGTGAATGTGGAGTGAATTTTGGGTGAAAGTGTTCATTTTCACTCAACATTTTCACACAAAATTCACTCCAATTTCACTCTTAATTCACTCTTTTTGTATTCACTCCTTCAAGAGTGAATATTTTCACTCGATTTTTTTTTAGAGAGTAAACAATATGAATTGACAAATTGTGTACTTTGTATTATGTATCATGATTTGTTGGTTGGAGATATATAATAGTGTAATATATCGAATTGAGATTCATTCAATCGAATGACTTTAATGAAGGGGGACTATATAGTTTGATGACTGTTAAAGTAGCCGCGAAAAGGGAGAATGTAATGGTGATGAAATCAGACACATTTCATATTTTACGATAGGTAAACATCTCTTGAACATGATTCTGACCATTTTTATCATGAAACTACAAATGTATCTTCGTAGAGTTAAAAAAGGGATATTTAAACGACCCTCGTGAGCGCCTGAAGAGGAATTGCGAAGCGAACAATTTTGCGATCCCTGGGCGGTGACGTAGGCGGTCCGTCGTGCTGCTCCAAGCTTCAGCGCTGCAGCAGCGATAGCGCAGAGAAAATAAGCGCACGCACCGTACAGGTATACACAGTTTGCAATTCCGTGCATGCACATTGTTTGCGTTTTCTCTGTTCTCTGCGATTGGTCATAGCTAGAAATTCACCGTTTGCACAAACTTTCTTTGTGAACGTTTTATATCGAGTGCATGTTGCCCGTCGGTAAGTCTTTCTCAGTCTAGATTTACTTTTTTTTTCTTAGTTGGTAAAAATGACATTTTCTCGAGTTATACGTGCAACTAACGATCCGCCAAAAAAAAGTACCGGTACGGTAGTACCTAGCCAGTATAGAACTTACCTATTCCGATCCAAGCCCATTCCCGGAACTTCGGCCAAATGAAAATCACTCTGTGCGTGTGTGTATACCTGTGAGTGTGAGGCTGTGTCTGTGAGTGTGAGCAGCTAGCAGTAGCAGTTAGATTGTAACACAACTATTACAATAGCTGGAAAGTATGAAGTTAAAGAACTTGAATAAAAAAAAGATACACTTAGTCTAGATTTAGATCATTTTACTTTTTCAGTTTGAATGGCAAGCTGATTCCTTGATAATTTTCAAGAAAAGTGGATCTTTCACTTCGGGCTTTTTTTTTTTTAGGAGGACGGGGTGCATACACCCCCCCCCCCCCCCCCCCACGCTACGGGCCTGTTGTCACTACATAGAGGGATTCGTATAGATTAGACTTTGTCACACAGTATCTATAGCCCTGTCATTATAGACATACAGGATACACTAGGCTATCTATGTACAGTCTAGTACAGTATGCTATGCCTCGACACCTTCCGGAATTGAACGACAGCACACACATTCATCCACCCTGAAAGAAGGATGGACCTGGCAGCAACCACACCGACACCTACAATACAAAAAATAAAAAATAAATAAATAGAAATAAAAAACAACAAATTAGTCTATAAGTATAAATACACAATTACAAGATAATCTTGGTAATAACTTGAGAAGAATCTAATCATTCTAATTAATAATTCATTATATATTATAGATTATTATGCCTCCGCCACGAAGTGGTGCCGGAGGCATTATGTTTTCGGGTTGTCCGTCCGTCCGTACGTACGTCCGTACGTACGTCCGTACGTCCGTCCGCTTTCGTTTACGCGATAACTTGAGTAATATTTACTGGAATTCTACCAAACTTGGTCCAAGTATGAAGTATGACGGGGCAACGATTTGATAAGATTTTGGGTGAAATCGGCTAAAGGTCAAAGGTCAAAGGTCAAGGTCAAATCGTGAAATTGTATCCGTTTACGCGATAACTCAAGACTGTATGGAGCAAATTTCAACAAACTGTGTTGGAGGATGATGTATGATGGGACAATTACTTGATTAGTTTTTCAGTGAAATCGGACAGAGGTCAAAGGTCAAAGATCAAGGTCAAATCCTAAAATTTATCTGTTTATGTGATAACTCAAAACTGGATGAAGCAGCTTTCACCAAACTTGGTCCAAGGATGATGTATGATGGGACAATTAGTTGAGTAGATTCTAGTGACATTGACAAGAGGTCAAAGGTCAAAAGGTCAAGGTCAAATGCTAAAAATGTTGCTATTTCCCCCATATCTATGCAATGCCCGCAGTTATTTTCTTGAAACTTAGTGTAGACATGTACTACTGCGTAAGGATTCTCCAGAGAGAGTTTCATGTCATAAGGTCAAAGGTCAAAAGGTCAAAGGTTAGGTGAAAATGTTGCAATATCACTTTTCTCGCATATGGTTCAATGTATCTTCATGGAACATGGTACATATGCATGTACTGACTGGCAGGGATTATCTAGGGAATTTAGGGGTCATGGGTCAATAGTCAGGGGTTCAAAGGTCAAGGTCAACTCCTCAAAATGTTACTACTGTATTTCCCTCATACATGTATACTAGTATATGCAATGATTGCATTATTAGTTTTAAAAGTGTTTAATATACGTACATGTATTACTTGATGGAGATTCTCTTGAAAATTTCCAGCCAGAAGGTCAAAGGTCAAAGGTTAAGGGTCAAAGGTCAGGTTTAAATGAAAAAAAAATATTTTGTACTGTAATTACACTCTTTCTTCATACCTTGAAAATTATACTCAATGCATAAACTTATAATAAGGTCGGTCAGAAGTCAAGTAAAATTTTTCAATTCCCCAAATATGTGTACCTGCACTCTCTAATAGACAATTATAGCAAACCCAGTTCGTGGAAAGTGAACATTCAAGATATTTCTGACAAACCTGTTATTTCGATATTTTGCCAGTTATGTGAAACTGTCATCACACATTGTCAAGACATTGTACTATACACCTATTGGGAGAATCATGCATTATGGCGGAGGCATCAGTCGCCGTAGCGACATTTCTAGTTAGTCTTGATTACAACGAGGGTCTACACAGAGTGCTCCATGTTGCCTCTAAAATAAATTATAGCACAGTGGCGTAGCCAAGGGGGGAGGGATCACCCCCCTCCCTAAGATTGGAGCTAGAGAAAAAAAAATGTTATCATATTGATTAAAAGAACGATGCATCAAGTTGCCCGTTTACAAACATCAAAAAAAAAAAAAAAAAAAACCTCACTGTGGGAGGGGGAGACCCCCCACCCACACACACCCTCCCCCTTCCCTCGCCCCCCCCCCCAGGTCTATTGTTTATTAATAATAGTAATACTAAAGTCAGAGTAGTAAGGGGCCTGCTATTACTTGGTACTACAAATACCATAAAAGTGATACTAAATATAGTACTACTAGTAATACTACAGACTAGTACTAGTACTTTATAGTAGTACTGTAGTCTGTACTAGTACTATAGGATTAGGAAAAAGTGGTAGTAGATGAAGGCTTCACTTTATTTATTTATTTATTTATTTATTTATTATTTATTTATTTATTTATTTACACCATGTATTCTTTCTTGAACTTGGCCTGGGTATGTGCACGAGTGGCCCAGTCCGGCCTGAAAAGGGCCTAGAGGTCTATAAAGTATAACTTAAGCCTTCGGACTTAGCCTAATATTGTAAAGGCTAAGCCTAAGGGTGATTGTGTACAGTGTAGGCCTACCCATTCTGACGACGTTTCGGTAAGCATAAATTTATTGTTCTCTATCCAATATCTTCTTAGTCTTACCGTTTTTATTTTCATAGGACTCTAGATACTACTTTTAACTAGTCTCCCTTTTAACAGGTTAAAAAGGGGGAAATTCAATATCCAATCTCATGTCCAAAACTTACCAATTCCGGACATTTCCAGGATCAAGCCTGTTGGGATCACAGTTTTGGCCAGGACCAGGTATAGCTCGCCTCTCACTTCTGGGTTCATGCCGCCATCTTGGGTCAGCCGAGGCTCCGGTTCGTGCTGGTACGCTCTTGGCTGGCCGTCAGCTTCAACACCGCCAGTGGCAGTGCTCCCGTCATCATCTTCTCCGTGAAGTTTTCCAATTTCCCCGTCTCCTTCATCGCTAGTGTTTGAGTTCCAACTCCATTGCAAGAACACTCGTCCTCGATTTCAATGTCCATATCCAGTCCAACATCTTCGTCGAGCAATCCACGAGACATTTTTCCAATCAAAGTGTAATACTAATACTAATAGCTAACGCCGTGAGGAAAGCAGTAATACCTACTTTTTTAGACCAATATGCGTTGTTTACATTTATATACATGCTATGCAAGCCAGCTAGCATAGCTAGCAAGAGCGCGCGCTCAACTGCAAGCAAATTGGACGGACTGCCTACGTCACGCATGTCCCGGATGTAAAAAGTTATTTCGGGAAGGAGGCAAATTTCTTGCTTCGAATACTTCTTTTAAAACCAAAATTTCCCAGTCGGGTGATTAGCTCTGGTTTATATTCTAGCATCATAGCATTCATGAGAGTTCCCTCTTTACATAGAGACCAAATTTAGCACACTTGTGGCCCGTTGTAAAATCTTCTCACAGAAACTTTAAGTGCTATATCATGATGATAATGTACAACACGCACTGTCAGGGGCGGATCTAGCTTTTTATAAAAGGGGGGGGGGGGGAGGTGTGGGAGGGGGGTGTCCCCCCTCCCACAGTAGTGAGAATTTTTGAAAATCTGTGTGTGAAAATGGCGTTTTCTTGCATCTAAAACACCACTATTTTTGGTATAGAGGTCATTGCCATAAATAGAAAAAAAATGAAATTACAAGTTTAAAAAAAAAGATAAGATTAAAAAAAATGGTCCCCGGATTTTTTTTTTTTACATTTGGGGGGGGGGGTTGGGGTGGTATGCGAGGGAGCGTAGCGACCGAGCCCGAGCGAGCGGAGCGAGCGAGGGGGGGGGGGGGAGGTGTGGGAGGGAGGTGTCCCCCCTCCCACAGTAGGGAGAATTTTTGAAAATCTGTGTGTGAAAATGGCGTTTTCTTGCATCTAAAACACCACTATTTTTGGTATAGAGGTCATTGCCATAAATAGAAAAAAATAAAATTACAAGTTTAAAAAAAAGATAAGATAAAAAAAAATGGTCCCCGGATTCTTTTTTTTTGGGGGGGGGGGTGGGGGGTTGCAACCCCCCCTCCCCCCATGGCCCTCTAGATCCGCTTCTGACTGTGTTTGATCAGGAGGTGGGATCCACCTCCCTGGTTTGATGGATGACGACAAAAACGCGTACATTCCGATTAAATGTTGAAGGCATGTAATATTGTTGCTTGTGTAAGTTCATATTTCATACAGAGTAATTATACAGCGAATTTCAAATTAAGAAAAAATTTCAGGAGTAGACTTATGACAACAGATAAAAAAAAAAAATCATGTTTACTGAAATCCTTAGTTTTGGGATTTCCCTGCCCCGTCAGTGATGCCCGTTGCTAGAAACCTTGCGTTTAAACGCAACTCCAAAAATCAAGCGCAAGTCCTCCAAATCTCTTGCAACTTTGCGTTTAAACGCAAGTCTGTTGCTGAAAGGACTTGCGTTTAAACCCAAGTCCTTTCAAATCAAACGCAACTTTGCGTTTGGTTCTGATGAAACGCAAAGTTGCGTTGGATTCATAATGGTCAGTAAAACTGCCTACATTGTAGCAAAAAATGCATTGTCACCACCATTATGCTGATATTTTGTTCAACAAAGTTTTATCTAATTGTGCAAAGTAAAATAAGTCCCTAGAACACTGCAGAAATTTATATGAAGGTTGGTTTTTTGTATTTCTGGATTTTATTGATCAGAACAAAACATTGTCCTTTTTCATAAGTCATATGACATATACCTTTTTGACATCACAAAAACAAACATTTTAACAGCATTCAATGATAGTAAAATTACCAGGCGTCTGATCACTTTTTTTTTTTTTTACTATACTCTGTAACACACGTTAATACCAATACATTCTAGAATCGTATACACAGAAAACGAGGGAAAGAAGAAAAAAAATGGAAAAAAATAGCCTTTAATGAAAAGACTAAATATTACCCAAGACAAAACAGAACAAACCAAACACACACTACAATCTAAAAAAAAAAAAAAAAAAAAAAAGATCAAAGGTATTATGATTCACCTAGCTCATCTCTGTAACTTTCTCTCTACAATGATATATACACCCAGCCCTGGGCCCTGTCTTATAAAACTTGTGATAGAAATCAATCAATCACAAATCTCTTGAAAGCTGCAATCAATCGCAACCTGTAATTGATGGGGAATGCAGTTCACCGTCTTAATTTCAATCATAACTTTTTTATAAGATGGATTTGCATTCAATCGTAAAGTCGCGATTGATTTGAATCAATCACAACTCTTTATAAGACAGGGCCCTGGTTGAAGGTTGGTTTTCATCAACTGCAATGTTAAGCCGGTTTTCATCAACGGAAAAAAAAAAATAGCCTGTTGATAAGCTAGCCCCCTACACTATCGACAGTCCGGAGGCGAACGCACCCCCGCCACAACCACCCCTTGATCGTCGTCTAACGAAGATAGCATTAAATTTTATGCACACTATGCGTACAGTACATTGGTTATACAATGTACTAGTACTGTACCTACTAGTACCTTGCTATGCTATGCGTGCTTGGCGCTTACTTACAGCAAAGATCGTACAAAGGTATAGGCCTGCGGATTGAGGCTGAATTTGGGGGTCAACTGGCAACTATCGTATAACAAACAAATTTTGTAATTTTTTGAAAGTATATTTCTTAACAAACTTACCAGTAAAATTTACCCGAAATTTCTGCGTCGGAACATGCTCAAATGACGTCATCAATATGGCCACCCCAAAACCAAAAAAAAAAAATCAATGAGAATTCTAGGATATCTCAAGTGTTCATTATACAACTGACATTATAATCATTAGATAAGTTGCCAGTGTATGTATTTCTTATTTCCTGCCTTTCTTCAAACAAAATTGGGCCCATTTGTGACCTCTTTTCAAAAAATCTGAGCCCAAATTAGGTCTTTTCTATGGCAACTTTATGATGAATTTTTTTTTTCTCAAACAAAAAATGCAACACCCTCTCAACGATAAACACCATTCTAAATTTACATAAGTATGTAAATTTAATAGACTAGAGTTGAGACCTAACCTGTGAGAGACCATAGCTACCATGGTTACACTCAAATTTGCCTGTAGCCATTATAACACAGCTGTCCAGATATCACAATTTTCATTATTAGTGGTGTATTATGTATATTCCATCTCAGTAGCTGGATTTTTTGTTGTTTTTCGTTTTGCATTTGGCACAATCATAGGACAATCTGACATTTTTTCAAGCCAATTAGGCATAGAACATAGATTAATTTCTCATATAAGACGAGACCCTCCTCCACCTCAGCCCCCTTGTTAGTTCATGGCTGTTCCTTTCTTACAGTCCTGTAGGGTGTTTCACCAAACTTCTCATTGGTTTCATTTTCACTTCACTGGTTTTAGTCTCGCTATCTCACTTTTTTTATTATGTTTCAGTCACGAGGACTTGCTAAGTGAAACTGGAAACACTAATTGACACTGATCTCACTGAAATCAATGTCGGTAAAATGGGTCTTGCATGGATTTCTGTACGATATCAAAGCAAGCTCATCATATAGCTCGATGGACTACTGTACTTCTGAAAGAAATGAAGCACTGTTAACAGAAACTGGATACCGTTGTACACATTTTGTCATAGATCACATTAGTCCAGTCAAAATAGGGTTTCACCCACTATACTAATTGCAGTAGGAAATTCCACTGCAGTGCTACTTGTTATGGGCTCCCAAACACCTTACTCAAAGTCCTAAGAAATCCAGTGGGGCATAGTGGCTAAATTTCCATAATATGCAAATTAACACCCATTATGATAAAAGTACAGTGTTTCCATGAAAACTATACTTCTAGGTTTTAGATTGGAACACCGAAAGTGTTGAAACCTATGTTTAATGTCAGTTAGTGCAATGCAAACATTCGCCATGACATGTACATAGTCTGGGCCTCATTTGCATGATATGCAAATTAGCTCCAATAGGCCTAATGATAAAAATACAGTGTTTCCATGAAAACAATGCTTCTGGGATTAAGACTGGAACACCGAAAGTGTTGAAATCTATGCTTACGACGTCAGTTAGTGCGATGCAACTATTTCCATGTACATATAGTCTGGGCCTCATTTGCATAGTATGCAAATTAGCTCCCATAATGATAAAAATACAGTGTTTCCATGAAAACGATGCTTCTAGGTTTCAGATTGGAACACCGAAAATGTTGAAACCTATGTTTGCAATGTGAGTTAGTGCGATGTAAATATTTCCACGTATATAATCTCGGCCTCTTGCATAATATGCAAAGGGTTCCGAGCCAACGGAATACTCTAATGCATCAAAGTGCCCGATATGAGCATATCAAAAGTGTTCAAATATGATATTTCAGTTTCTCTTCACCAAACACAAACTTTACAGCCTTAGTAAACCAGCATGAATAATATCATAAAATTAGAGTTTGTTATCCAACAGATAATGATAGCTTAAAAGTACGAAATTAAACAAGTGTCAACATCTATAATTTGTCTAAATTTGTAATGAATTAACTCTATTTGGAGGGTGGTTTGCTCGAATCTTGATGATTCATCTCTTGCATCCTTGAGGGGTTTGAGATATTGAAGATGGCACAGTCAAAGGAAACCCTGTAGGTAGCGCCCAAAGTCACCCCAGTCGATCATAATTATCCCCACGACCATTTACACAACATGCATCAACCAACGCGATTTCCGTTGTTTTAAGCATACGAGATTTTATTTTCAAGTCGTTTGGCCGTCTAGCAAAGACTCTTTTATTTCCATGAAATAGAATTGGCATTAACAGAGACATTTTCCTACAATGTGTATAATTATCTTTAAAAAGTGGTGCACAGTCAAAGCGACTCGTAGGGAGGTACCCGAATTCATCCCTATACCCTCACGGCTCGGTACAAAACATAATTATACACACGTGAATACAGCTGTTTGAAGCGAAAAAACTCCGTGCATAACGTCCCTTTAGTTTCATTTCCATTAAAATTCAGTGGAAGTTATAGAAGAATTTTTGTTCTACAATATCTATAGGGTGAAAATGGTTCACATACGAAGGCAACTACGTGGAGAGCGCCCAAAATTACCCCACCCAAAGGCAGTCTAAGACATGCAATAATCATGTACCAACGCAAATACATAATGATGTTCTATGGGTACATGCCTTTTAACAGTCCCTTTGGTTCTCTAGCAAAGAAACTTTTATTTAATGAAATTCAACGGAGTCAACAGACGATATATTGCTCTGCAATTTTGACTTACACTGACATAGTTAAAATGGTTATCATTCGAAGGGAGCGTGCTATATGGGAAGTACCCACATTAATTGCCTCTATACATGACCCTTTGTAACGCAAATATCAACGCAATTGCAGTCGTTCCAAAAGTGCATGTCTTAAAAAAAAAAAAAAAAAAAAAAAAAACGTTCCTTGAATTTTATGACTATCACTTGAGTTTTACGTTTATGTATAATTATCGTATGGTGCTATAATCATTGTAAATTCTTTTCATTCGACATAGTTTTACGCACCTCATTTTCTTTTACAAAGAAAGTGATGTCTCGTTCTGTTCTTGTTGAAAATTAAATAAAAATTAAATTGAATTGTATTGAACTGGATTCCTGCCATATCAAGACACTTTTTTTTTTTTTTTTTAGAGATGAAATAACAACATTGATCTACAATATCTATGCAGTCCAAAGGGTTCACTTGCAAAGACCACCTTAGGAGAGGTGCTCAAAGTAACTCCATGCATCCTAAAGGCGATGAAAAACATGCAGTATACAACCGAGAAAAATGTTCCATGGTTACATACATCTGAAAAGCTCTTTCGCCTGTGTAGCACATGCGCTTTTATGTTCGTAAAATGCTATTAAGGTGATATAGGACACGTTGCTTTACAATATATATTTAGTCAAGCCCTTGGGAAGTGCCCAGATTACCCCTACCCTGACCGTCGTGGTCCTGATACAGATTAACAAAACATGCATTTATGCCAAAGCAAACTCACTTGTACATGCATGTAAAGTCGTTTTGCCGAGTGGTAAGTAAAGACACTTTACTTTTCATGATTTTTGAATGGTAGAGACACTGCTTTGCAATCATCATATAGTCAAAGGGGTGTACATTCAACGGCAACCGAGTGGGATGTGTTCAAAATCATCTAACCCCACGGCAATATAGAAACATGCACTAGCATATAGCACAAATATGTTTCAATTTCCCATGCCTTCACATCTCCCGATCGTTACGGTTGTAGAGCAATTGCCCTTTTGTTTGTAAGAAATGCAATATGATTACAAAAAGAAAAATGCTCTACATTAACTACATTGTCAAAAGGGTGAACATTCAAAAGCAATCTATTGGGAAATCTCCAGAATTACACCGCCGCTCAAGACCCGTAATTACATCACATGGATACTAAGAACGCAAATACCGACGTTCTTCGTGCATGGTTTTAGAAGTAGTTGCAGCAATACAGCTACACACTTTTATATCAATGAATGTCGTGGAAATGATAGGAAAAGCATTGCTTCAAAAAATATCTATTTAGTGGGAGGATGCACATTAAATGCAAATCCTGTGGGATGTGCCCCCAAAGTGCACCACCCTCATGGCAATAATATTGAAAACATTGAATATCATGAACGCGAATACACTATATGTTCCAAACATACATGTTTTCAAACTTCGATGGGCACTTTTGTTTTCAAAAATGCGTTGTAATTAATAGAGGAGACATTGCTCTACAATATCCATATCGTCAAGAGGGTGAACATTAAAAGACAACCCCATGGGAATTGTCCAAAGTACACCTACGCTCAAGGGCCCTTAAGACAAAATATAGATATTAGCAACACAAACATCGTTGTTCTATAGCGTGGATGGTTTTAAAAGCAGTTCCGGCAATATAGCAAATACACTTTTTAACAATGAAAAGTCATGGAGATGATAGAAGAGGTTTAACTTTACAAGATCTATGCAGTGAAGAGGGTGCTCATTAAATGGCAACCCTGTAGTATGTGCCAAAAAATATCCCACCCTCACGGCATATGAAATCATAATGCGAATATATCATATGTTCCAAACGTGTATGTCTTCAAAATGCCATCGTGCCGTACAGCAAAGGCACTTTTGTGTCCAAGAAATACAACTTATTGATAGAGGAGACATTGCTCTACAATAAATATATTATCAAAAGGGTGAACATTTAAAATTAATCCCTTGGGAAGTGTCTAAATTCACACCTAAGCTTAGCCCTCTTGTTACAGAACACATATATTAGCAACGCAAATACCGTTGTTCTAGCGTGAATGGTTGTAAAAGTAGTCCCGGCAATACGGCAAATACAATTTTGATCGCCGGGAAGCAATGGAAATGATAGAAGAGACTTAACTTTACAAGATCTATACAGTGAAGAGGGTGCGCATTAAACGGCAACCCTGTGGGATGTGCCAAAAATACTCCACCCTCACCGCAATATAGAAAACATTGTAATATCATATAACGCAAATATAATATGTTCCAAACGTACATGTTTTCGAAATTCCATCGTGCCGTATAGCAAAGGCACTTTTGTATCCAAAAATGCAACCAATTTCTAGAGGAAGCATTGCTCTACAATAACTACATTGTCAAAAAGGTGAACATTCAAAGGTAAGCTTTTGGGAGGTGTCTAAATTTACACCTACGCTAACGGCCTTTATTACGAAATATAGATGTTAGCAACGCAAATACAGTTGTTCTAACGTGAATGGTTTTAAAAGTAGGTCCGGCAATGCAGCAAATATACTCTTACATCAATGAAAAGTCATCGAAATGATAGAAGAAGATTTACCTTACAAGATCTACATGATAAAGAGGGTGCTTATTGAAGGGCGACCCGGTGCCGTGTGTCCCCAAAATGCCCTTTATCCTCTTGGCAATATAGAAAACATATATTATCCTATGACGCGAATATATAATATGTTTCAAACGTACATGCTGTCGTGCCTTATAGCAAGGGTACGATTGTTTCCAAGAAATGCAATGTAATTAATACAGATTGTCACATAGTTCTTTACCTCAAATGTGACATCCATCATGTCCATATTAATGTATTTTGATAAACAGAATACACAAGCAAAATGACACTTGACAGATATGTTGAAATTGCACTCTCATTCCATTGCGTAAACCTGTTTCCGAAGCTCTTCCTCGTTGCCATGGAAACAATTTTGGTGACCATGGTTAGCCTTACAATGAGTTGAGTCATCTAGTGACTG
This sequence comes from Diadema setosum, assembly GCA_033980235.1. Lineage (NCBI taxonomy): Eukaryota > Metazoa > Echinodermata > Echinoidea > Diadematoida > Diadematidae > Diadema > Diadema setosum. The sequence continues at coordinate 32,107,789 of CM067075.1, read as the reverse complement.
GATACGTTTACTGGGCACCTACTTATTTGAAAGTTATTAAGCTTAATTTATAACTATTTGCGTAGAAAGAATTACATTTTATCATTTAGGGTTTTTTTTTTCATGAAAGCGTTACCATGGCAATGACTATATTTCCCCCGTATTAACACATGAGTAAGACGGAAATTGGTTCGGCACTTCGCTGAAACCAACAAGACACATCATAAAACATATATTTAGGAATTTTTATTATATTTCAACAAATTAGATGAAAATTATTATGAATTTTTTGTTTATTTCTACTACGTCAGTGTAAGGTTGCTATAGAAACGCTATTGGTATGCGTACAACTCACCAGCTCAACTGAAAATGAGCATAATTGATGGCTGATGACCTGAGGTACATGAGAAATAGCATTACTGTAGCTAGAATTACTTCCTTTCCGAAATATTCCATTTTTATTATTACAGATGTCGAAGTGACAATTACTCTGGCAAAATTACAGTTCTTAAGAGGCCATTTTGATGACGTCATTTGAGCATGTTCCGATTAGATTTTTTTGGGTAAATTTCACGTGGGATATTGTCAGGATGTATACTTTTTAAAAAAGTTAAAATTTGCTTGTTATACGATAGTTGCCAGTTGAGTCTTTTTTAAGCCACTTTTTGGCCATCGTCTGCAGGCCTAGTATAATAATGCTGCGTGTGGGCGACCTTGCGATGACAACCCAGCATACACTTTCTATCATAATTAGCAATTCCCCCCCCCCCCCCCCCGTAGCAGAGTATTTTACTATTAAACTTATGTAGAAAACATCTCGTAATTCACACGTGTCAGTAATTATTCGAAGTGTAAACTACACGCTGTACTTTGATAAACGCGATCGCAAAATTCCTTGCCAACGAACTCCCCACAGCTTCAGACGACCCTCTTATAGTCCCACTTGTTGATTTCAACGTCATGTCGCAGAATGTGCTTTTCTGGGATGGAAGTCGACATGATGAACGTGAGTTATTCCCTGTAGGCCTACAAGCACATTTTGCGCATATTGAGGTATCCTTGCCATTTTGATCCTAAAGAACCATTTTGTAATACTTCATTATTCAAGGTATTTGACACACATTTGCGTATTTTAGCGTACTTACCCCACCCCTTGTTGCGATGCATACACAATGCGCTTGCTTTTGCAGGGATTTATTTCGGCTAATTTCAGACTATCCTCGACCACAATGATTTACATCTGACTGATTAACAGCAATCAAACGCAAGTTTCTTCTAGCAACAGAACACAGGAATCAAACGCAATTTGCGAGCGATACTTAACTTGAGTTTTACGTGAAGTTGCGTTTAAATTTCAATCAATCAATTTGAGTTTCTAGCAACGGGGCCGTGAGTGTCGGGCATTACAATCAATAAGAGTTTCACGTCTGTTCTCAACATCATTTTGTGGTTCTAGAACATTGCAGTGCAGTACACGTTTTTGGATATTTCCGTTTATTTTGATGTGTTTCGCAGACTCAAAGGGCCAAGTGTAATAGCCGTATCTATATCATATGATGATTCTTTTTTTCTTCTTTTTGCTTTTTTTTTGACAAGCAAGAGAGGGCGGGATCGGATAATTCTTAATTGCACATAACATCTATACTACTGTACGCCGCGTAAAATGGCTATCTTTCGTAGGTTGTTTGACGTGCAGTTATTGCGTGTTTTTTTTAAGAATGATGGGGTTTTCTGCTTGTGCGTTAAAATCTAAATAGTAATATGTCTGTTAATAATTGATCACAACTTATATGCTCTATAATGTCATCGTTGTGTCACTATTTTTGTTGCTTGCGGCTATTAATAGTTTCATTGTTGTTCCAGTTTCATTTAATGTTCATTGGCATGTGTGTATGTGATGACTGTTTGTTACTCAGTCTTTTATAGTGGGCTTCTAGACCTTTTTTTTTTCAGACCTTTTTTTTTTTCACTTTGTGCATTGACTCATTTTTCTATTGACATTCTGCACCTGAGGGGCCCACATTCTACAAACTTTGTCTTTTTAGTAAGTCCCTCCATTTTTCGAAGTTTGCGTATTGTTATTTCATTTTCATCACTCAGTTTTCATGACAACGTATACTACAAGGTTCCACGATTATTTCATACTCTTCTCAGTTTACTTTGTTTTGCTTATGAAACCTTACTCTCTGTTACCAAAGAAAGTGAAATGTCTATATATATATATGTTCTTTTCGAAAAATGAAATAAAAAATTTGAATTGAAATTTGAATTGAAATCTGATTTTTTTTTATTTGAATTGAAAAATATAAGTATATACCGGAATTGGAGTATAGGGGTATGTTTCACTTTTTTTCTTTAATTTCCGAGCTGATTGTTATATAGCAGTTCGTTATTCCAATTAAAGGCTTGTTATTCCGAAGGTTAATAATTCCGAAAATGCAATAAAGTTTGCAATTTAGTATGTTCTTAAAATGTTCGTTATTTCGAATGTTCTTAAATTCTAATGTAAATTGTAATCTCTTTTATTTCTTGGAGCGAATTCACATTATCAAAGAGCAATGTGTCGTTTCATGATTGAGTTAATTTCCTGTACCAGAAATAGTGCTGGCTATATTTTCAAAACTTCGGGCTGATGGCATTTTGTGAAAAGGCCCTGTAAAATCAAAATTTCTCATCTTGGTTCCCCTTTCGCTTATAATTTTGTCAACAGCAGTTGATCTAAATCATGTTCCTCGAAAACCTTGACAAAATAAACATGAATATATTCTGTCTGTCTAATCTTCGCTGACATTACGTATTATAAAAGAGCAGTCATTGTTCCCGCCTCACATCCAACTGGACCCCATATCATGGAAGACCAGCTTTATATCCCAGTGTGTATAGATGAATATGGGCTATCCAGCCATCTTCTCAACATGGAAAATGAACAAACAAACAAACAAACAAACAAACAAATACATCGGTAGCATGAACATATTATAGACCTCTACAGATAGCGATCAACATCTAACCTGTCATCTCTTATGATAATTATAGAACCAATGCCCTGCCTTTTATAAAACGCGAGCTATTTTTTTTTTACTCTTGTTTTCTGTATACTCTCTAAAAAAATCGAGTGAAATATTCACTCTTAAAGGAGTGAATACAAAAAAGAGTGAATTTAGAGTGAAGTTGGGGTGAATTTTGAGTGAAAATATTCATTTTCACTGGCATTATGGAGTAACCTCAGGGATCACTCGAAGATTTTGGAGTGATCCCTGAGGTCACTCTAAAACGAGTGAAAATGAACATTTTCACTCAATATTCACTCAAAATTCTCTCAAAATTCACTCTTTTTTGTATTCACTCCTTTATGAGTGAATATTTTCACTCGATTTTTTTAGAGAGTAGAATACGAGGTTCTGTTCGATTTTCTCCAATGCACTTTTTATTCAATCAATATTATTACCTATAGTGTTAATAAAGGGTGCTGTTCGTTATTCCGAAGGTTCGCTATTCCGAAGGGTCATTATTCCGAAGGGTCGTTAATCCGAAACACGCAATTCCCTAAACCTGATATAGGTTCGTTAATCCGAAAATGAAAAAGGGTTCGTTAATCCGAAAATTTGTGGCGTTATTCCGAAGGTTCGTTATTCCGAAGATTGGTTAATCCGAAAATGAAATTCGGAACAATGAACCTTCGGAATAACGAATCTTAGGAATAAAGAGCCTTCGGAATAACGAACCTTCGGAATAACGAGCTGTAACCGTTAATAAGTTGAGAGATTTATTTCGATAAATAATCACAGGAGGTCCGTCATAAACATCGCTTGAGGGATATAAATCCCCCTCAATATACCATTCGAGGGAGCCTTTGCATTTTTAGAATTGAAATTCAAGGATCTGGCGCACAATTTTAGTGGAATAGTCGGAAATATCAAAGAAATAGTATGTCATCTATAAAATGGTGATGATTAAAGGGGAAATCCAGTCCAAATATAAGTTAACTGTATAACTTCCTTAGTTTTCATCCGATTTCAGTCAAATCTTTACCATTGAACTCGTAAGATTTTACTCTTTTTTTTTTTAAATCAGACTAACATTTATTTGATGGACTGGATTTCCCCTTTAAGGGAGACCAAATGGGGGAAGGGTGGAGGAGGTGGTATCCCCCTCCCACATGATGGAGCTTTTGCATTTTTGTGATTGAACTCAACACTCATCTGCTACACATCACTTTTTGGAAATTGTCAATTGCCGAAGTATAGCCATCATCAATACATGTATGGAGGGGAGGTTGATTTTGCGGGGCATACAAGGGATGCCCCCTTGAACCCCACCCATATTATGAGGGAGCTTTTGCATTTTAAGAATTGAAATTAAAATACGTCCTACACACATTTTTTTTTTTTTTTTTAAGACGGAATATTTGGGAAATTGTCAATCAAATAAGTGTATCGAGGCCTACTAACTCTTTTTTGGATATAAAATACCTCCTACACACATCTTTTTTTTTTTTTTAGACGGAATATTTGGGAAATTGTCAATCAAATAAGTGTATCGAGGCCTAATAACTCTTTTTTGGATATAATAGGATCGGGGGGGGGGAGGGTGATGAAAGAGGATACCCCCATCACATGAAGGAATTTGGAATCGATGAACTTTTGAATTTGTTGAAATTGAAGTGGCAGATCTGCACATGGTGCACACTTTTTGATGAAATATTCGGAAATATAGGGCCTAGTCAAAGTATGCTATACATACGTGTAGGAAGGCGGGATTTGTTTATTTATTTGTTTGCTCATATTCAAAATAGACACGTGTAGCCCGTCGTTCACATATCAACAGTGGTCTTCCACAGGGCCCTGTGACATAGAAATCCTTCAGCACAAATCATGCAAGCATAAAACATGAAAATATATACAAGTAAACTACTTTATCTGATAACGCCTTTCACAGAAAAAAAAAATGAAAAAGATCATATATAAATTACTTACAATGAATAACTGCAAATGAGTGCGGGTAAAGATTCTACAACACAAATCACATGAACATATAACATTTAAAAAACGGACAAAGTCTATCCATTGCAAAAATCGGCAAAAGAAGAGAAACATATGAATTAGTTATGAATAAATTGCATGAACATGATATTGTTGTTATCTCATGCATTGCACATAACGGTATCCGTCGCTTGAAATCCCTTCCGAGTGTTTCACAGCATGTCATATCAAAAGGAAGAGTATTTCATAAAATTATTCCCATATTTACAAAAGTATTTGAATAAAATGCTGTTTTACAACAGAATGTTATCTATCTTGATGGGGGAGGGTGTAGCAGAGGTAACGTAGGCCTATCCCTTGCATTTGCAACATCTGGTGCCCATGCATGGATGAAGTATTTGGACTATGTTCTCTATTTAAACAAAAAAAAAAAATAAAAATCAGCATCTGGGAATGGGGGGAATGATGTTTGCCCCCCCCCCCCCCCCCATATTTTCATTGGGTTGGGGGTACCCCTCCCTTCTCCGATCGACGCCCCTGCCATAGTGCTACCTGTATTAATTGTACGTACAAAAATAATTATGTGCATTATATTTTCGAACTCTTAGATGTATCTACACACTGTGTTTATTGTGGCCATTTCACTTGTGAGCTAGCTGTGAGCATACACGGTCCGGATCCGGTACGGCACGGTTACGGTCAGTATGCGCGGGCGGGCGCGAGGCTTTGGCAAGATAATACCGCGCGCATATATCGGCACGATCACAGAACTCTGCAAGAGTTCTGTGGGCACGATCCGAAGACGAGCGCGAGCGAGCGAGAGAAACCAGCAAGAAGAATGGGATGTACGTGAAACTGGACATCAGCAAGAAATTAAGAATTCATCTCCTGCTACAAGTTATATGGAGTTTACGGCAGCACCGTAGGTATACCACACTTTTGATCTAGATTCACACAGGAAAAGGACTTCTCCTGACAAAACTGAAAAGAACAACGAAGACCGCAACTACTTCGGTATACAATCGGTGGGTGGCTACACTACAGCGCTTGAACGAAATTTGCCCCAACACTGCTGGCACGTCAATCGGTGCACCACAGTCATCGTACTCGTAGATCGTATGCAGTGACCAAGACGTACGGGGATCCACCAAGACCATACCACCATTGCACCACCGCCATTGCCAGCCATACCAGAACGTCTACGTCTGGGAACCATTTGTTGCAATGTCTTTCAAAATAGACATTCATAATCACATTCTTCCACAGAAATGGCCTGACCTGAAAGAGGTATGACACTTTGACGTTTGATAACTAACTAAGAAGTGAATGTATAAAAAAATCGTAGGCCTAAATCAAACTGTCTGTAGACTAGGCCTTGCCCTTGACCAAGTAAATTATGTCTAACATATTGTTAACGTTAGAACCTCTAGTCTACCTTTCTAACATGTTAGATCTAATTCCGCGAAAAAATTTCTCATTTACAATAATGACATTTTTGCTGGGTCAGTTTTTAAGAAGCGAAAAATTGACCCAGCCAATGTCATTATTATAAATGAGAAGTTTCTTGTGGAATTAGACATACTTCAAGTATTACTTGTCGGTCAAGCCTTGCCCAAGATCCCTCTAGCCTCAGTGGCCTAGGGTCTAACATTGTTACATGAAAGTTAAAGGACAAGTTCACCTTCATGACATAGAGACATGTGATGATGTGGGTTGAGTGAATGCAGTGCAATAACGTTAGGCTCTAAGCAGTGAGAGTTCGAGGAAAATCGGACAATCCGTTCAAAAGTTATGAATTTTTGAAGTTTCTGCTCAGTCACGGCTGGATGAAAAGACTACTAGATCTATAGCTTGTGATGTCACATGTGTACAACGATAAAGAAAGAATAAAGAAAATTCAACATAGGCCTTATTTCCATTTTTCTCGCACAACAAAAGAACACTCGACTTCTCTCTTTTAGAAGGCAGGGGGAATAAATTACCCTTAACATACGTCAGTAACAAGTCGAAATTTGCACTTCATTCAAAAAGTAAAGTTTCGTGAAATTCTCTTTTTATTTTCCTTATATCGTTGTACGCATGTGACATCATACACTGTAGTAGTCTTCTCATCCAGCAGTGACTTTAAAATTTTATAACTTTAGAACGGATTGTCCAATTTTTCTCAAACTTTCACTGATGTGTTTTACTAATATTGCTACATTCTCTCAATCCTTATTTATATGAAGGTGGACTTGTCCTTTAAATACGTGAACATGGCCTGGTAAAACGTCAAACGACTCGTAGGACGTAGGTCTAAACGACCCTCTAATAAGGCTCCAATGACAACGTAATAATGTTAGATAGTTTGATAAGACTGTGTATTTAAGGCTTTATACACTCACACTTGTAAAACAGACAAAAACTTGTTTTATTTAGTGTGGTACACGTAACGTTAGATTTAGCCTATCTCGAATCCTGCTAGATAAGCAGATTGATCTAGCATAAATCTATAGTAGGCCTAACAGACAGTGTATAAAATCTAATCAATGACAAGTTCTGAGTAAATTGAATTAGACTATTCCTCATAATGACACTGGACAGTTAGAACTCTCCTCGAACAATAGAAATTTATAGGAGTCAATGAATGAAAAAAAAAAAGGTTCCTACCATCTGAAAAAGGAAGTTATTCTTGAGGTTGAGGTCAGGCACATCACTTCCGTCCGGTATTAAAGCTGGAATGAAAACAAACACTATTAACAGCTTGCCTGTATAAGGCCTACATACATGTACATTTGTACATGTATGCAAGTGTGCCGAGTGTGGAGCTTGAGCGTGATTAGCCGTGAATGCATGCAGTGGTACAACACAGATGTACAGCTACAAATTTACAGGGTAAATACAGACGACATATTAGTACGCTGTTTAACAGAAATGATAAGATGGCCATATCTGATAGTAGTAGTTTCTTGGAATTTCAAAGCCAATTACATTGGAAAAGTATTTGCTGATACATCGTGATGTAATTCTGTCTCAATATGCTGATTGCAGTTTGCTCTTTCCTCCAGCCTCCCCTCTCTGTGACCCTGTGTCACATAAATACTTTGATGTCCAACCATGAGGATACCAGGGCAGTAGTAGGCACTGCACCATATTCTCGTACAATTTGTAGCCACACAATTGTAGGGGTTACACCCCCCCCCCCATCCCCTTTTTAGCTCACCTGAGCCAAAGGCTCAAGTGAGCTATTGCGATTGCCCTTCGTCCGGCGTCCGTCGTGCGTCGTGCGTCGTCAGGTAGCATCCCTAGGGGGTTTAAGGAACTCAATTTGTTAAAATGGGCACCATGCCCCACCCAGGGGGCCCCAGGGGGGCCCAAACCCCCCAAAATGAAGGAATCTGTAAAAATCTTCTTATCTAGAACCAGAAGTGATAGAGCTAAGTTTATACTATGAGTTAGTACATTGATGACTGTAGTTTCAAGTTTGTTCATGGCAGAATCAGGGGTGCCCCCCTTGGGACCCAGGGGAGGGGGGTGGGGAGGGGTCCTAATGGGGCCTAAATTATACATTTTCTTCTTCTTCTTGAGAACCCCATGACCAATTTTCACCAAACTTGGCAGGTAGCATCTCTAGGGGGTTAGGATCTCAATTTGTTAAAATGGGCACCATGCCCCACCCAGGGGCCCCAGGGGGCCCAAACCCCCCAAATGAAGGAATCTTTAAAAATCTTCTGTAGAATCAGAAGTTATAGAGCTAAGATAATACTATGAGTGAGTACATTAATGACTGTAGTTTCAATTTTGTTCATAGCAAATCCAGGGGTGCCCCTCTTTGGGGCAGGGGGGGGGGGGGGGTTGGGAAGGTCCAAATGGGGGCCTGAATTGTACATTTTCATCTTCTTCCTGAAAACCTCATGATGGATTTTCGTCAAACTTGGCAGGTAGCATCCCTAGGGGGTCAGGATCTCAATTTATCAAAATGGGCACCATGCCCCACCCAGAGGGCCCAAGGGGGCCCCAATCCCCCCAAATTAAGGAATCTTAAAATATTTTGGGCCCTTATTGTACATTTTCATCTTCTACTTGAGAATGCCTGGTCAAATTTTAGTAGAGCTGTGAATAATTTATTAGGATCCCGCTTGTTTTGGATACATGTAATATCCCAGCCTTTTCAAAACCAATTTTCATCAGAGAAATGATTGAATTCCTCTTGGAATTATGAGTACATGCTTTTTCATATTTTGTAATGGGTTTTTAATTATCTGACAAAAAATTGGAAACTTAAGCCATGTCTCAACCTAAACTACAATGCTTGAATGCATACCATCCCTGTTATGATATTTCTATTCATTCATTAAAAATCATTCTAAATAGCCTGAGGTGGAGATGATTTGGAAATGATTCCACAAAGTATGATGTACAATGTGTACATGTACCGTACATCATAGATATATCATCATGTTAAATGTTGGTACTGTGGTATCTAAATCAACACGATACATTATTGTCTGTATACAATTATGAACCAAACAAGACATAAGGTACATTTACATTATGGGCCATTCTCAGATTAAGTGTTCAATTCCATGTGAGTAAAACCGAAAAATCAACCACAAAGTAATACATTCAAAGATGTGTTTTCGGAAACTTCAAAACCGGTCAAATACGAAACAAAAAGTGGAACATTCTAAATGATGGCCATTCATTGAGTAAAAATAAATTGAAATAGAGCATCATATATGATTTTTGATCACCAATCAGATACGTTACCGCAAATTTACATGTTGTAATGGACTCCTAACTCTGAATTAGATTTATTGTTTTGATCCAATTTCTGTTCAGGAAAAGACATTTGTCCCTCCTAAAGTTTTGGGGTTTTTCAAGAGGTAAAGATGTTGTTATCCCTTGCTAATTGGTAGAAATTATTTCTGTGTGGTAGGTTGAAATATGCTTTTTGCTGAAATGAAATATAACCTTAAGATTCACTTTGCATTTTTTGCAAATTTCGCTCACAAATAAAGTTTCGAATCCCACAAATCATGCAAAGGGAACGATCCGACCTGGAATTTCCACAGGAAACAAATATGAATTGCTTTCCTGGGGAAATAACTATTGAAAAACATCGAATCACCTTTGGTAACGTATCTGGTAAAATATAAGTAATAATTTTAGTTGTGTATGAATAAATAAATATCACCTGTTTAATTATTTACCTCATGAATTGATGTAAAAATGAATGATGTAAGCCCAAATTAAGCATTTTAAACATTGTACGTAATATTTAAACTATGAAATGTAGTGGAAAAGAGCAGTAAATGTGAAAGCTGAGTTCTTCATTGACAGAATATTCTCATCTTACGTCTGAATGTATTTATCCATCTGACTATAAATATTCATTAAGTTTTGATGGATAATGCAAACAAGGTTTAAAAAATATATTTTTGCAGGCACTTACAAGGAAGTAGGTACAGTCTCTATGAACTCGATATGCTAAACAGTTGTTTGACCTATGGTAACGTATTTGGCTCATCCCTTTTAATGAAAATGAATAAATAATTGTTCAACTTATCAATGAATCTTGAGTAGTTCTTCATATGTTGAGAAACACTAGAATAAATATGCAACAGAACACTGAAACTTTTCTCGGAAGCGTTTCATAAACTACTTTTTACTCTTTCAAAGTTTGGTAACGTATCTGTCGTACCGTAAATGAATCTGTCGGTGAAGTTACAGAGCAATTTCTACTGAATACTCTTCATTTGAACATAACTTTAATTTTTTATGGAAGCGTCATTCTATGCAGAATTGTTTTATGAACACTTTGTTTTACATAACATTGTTTGTCATGGTGGGTGCCCTGAATTATACGTAACGTATCTGCTAAATCTGAAAAGCAAAAAACTGATATGCTGAATCTTAGTTTCGTCTTGTTAAAATAAACGTTCAAAGTTGTTGCATAGAATATGAAAGTGGCTGGGTTTTATAGAATAGAACTTTGGAGTTTATGAGCACACAACAATTTGTTTGTACAAACATTTACAATTTCTTTTCAGCAGTTTGATTATGTGGTAACGTATCTGTCCAAATAAAAGTGTAGAAAACCGATATTTAAAACATTGTACCGTATTCTCAATAAAGAGCTGTTGCACAAAAAATCTAAGTACTTGCAGTGTATGAAGTATATCCTCAGGGTTTCATATACACAGGGTCATTTCATAGTCCTGTTATTTTCGCAATGCTGTAACACTAAAGAAACTGGTAACGTATCTGGCGGTGAATTTGGCGACAGGTTTCAAAAGGCTATAAAAAAAAAGAAGTCAATAAAAATTTTGGAACTTTTTGAGTATTGTGATTAGCACATATGATATGCTCATCGTCCATGAAAATGATATTTGGAAAGTATGTTTGTGGACGGAGAGGAGCAATAAAACATAATTCTGAAATAGCCGGCGACACTGCGTTTTGGGGGTCTTAACGAAGTTTAACAGCAAAATTTTATACAAAAAGGCAGACAACCGCATTTGATCGTGTTTATTTTTAACAAATAAACTCCTCGTGATATATTATAAACATTTAAATAGTATCTAATAGGTTTCAGGGAACCGCAAACTGTCATGGAATGTCGGCGACACCAAAATTCCGTATTTGAACGCTTTTACTGAGAATGGGCCTTATACAGTTCAAAATTCACAATACATACACTGTAATCTATGTTCAAAATAGACAGAGTTCTCTTTGTACAGTGGCATGATGGATTAAGTACCCAAATACTTATTGACTTGCCACAATGCAACCACACAACCCATGGATGCAGTAAGGACTTTCAGATAAACATCATATGAAGGTGAAAACAACCCCCGAGACCATCCGAACTTGATTCCTATATTAATAGGGTTTATTAAGAAACTTTGTCAGCTGCTTGCCATGTTTAGATTGCCATTAAGATAAAATCTTGTTACTCTCTATTTCTCTCTACATCACTGTATCTCTCTTGTTACTCTCAAACCCTCTATTGAACAGAGAAAGTGAAAGAGCATGCCCAAATCCCCTACAAATGTGGCTGATAATTCATCTTCTTTACACAGAGCAACTAAGACATTATTTGCTGCCTGGCCAAAAATAATCCTGACAAACTAGTAATACAATTTAGGGTCTAGCTCTACGCAAATGCATCCAGGGTAGAGAATGATGTTCCTTTTTCTCCATGTTCTGTAAAAGTGGAAATTTTAGCGTTGTCGAAATTTTCACGCACTTTGCGCAACCAGAAACTAGCGCGAAAATAAAAGTAAGTATATATTTTTGCTTACTTTATGTTCCAGTAGTTAATGTCTTGATTCCGTGGAATTACAGCTGTCAAAACACACGAAACTCTTCTTACCTTGCCGAGCACAAAAAAATTAGTCGCGCGAAAATATCCACTTTTCTGTAACTGACAATTGACATCTTGGAAAGAGCTCCATATGTATGCCTCCTTTAGAATTGATCTATTTTTCTTTTGAACTTTCTTCCTTTCCTTTTAAACAGTACAACCCTAAAACCAACCCAAACCCTAACCCTAATCCTTCCTCTGTACCCTAGGACACTAGCGTCCGTGTACCCTGGGACACAGGGGTCCACACACCCTACAGGAGTGTAGGTCACTAGGGCCAGCATACTCTACTACATTGCAGGACACTGGGTTCTACAGTCATGCCCTTGGATTTAAAAAAGAAGAAAAAAAGGAGAAAAGAGGCTCCAAATAACCAAAATGTCTCAACATTTGTAGATTCAGCAGTCACACACATATAAAAGATGTGGTGTAGGCCCTACATGGAATACAATATGTTAATTATTATTCAAATTGATTATAAGTACCGGTAATATGATTTGAATGAATATGCAGTTACATGTACCTGCTGCTATTAGGGATCAAAAACATTACTGCGTATTTGGCGGAAGCTTGGTAGTCTAGTGGATATGATGCCTGTCTAGCAATGTTTCAGAAGGTGGTGAGTTTGAAGTGAACTCAAATACCAGTACACCCTTTTATGTAAAATGTTTGCGCATGATTTTTATCATGGCTAAGCTACTACTAGAACACTGAATGATTAGTGCTTAGTGTATTTACGTTGATGAAGAGCAATTTGTCAATTCGTTGCATTGCCTTGTGATGTTGTTTAAAGGTCCTGTTTACTTTTGGGAACAGTGATTTAAAAAAAAAAATGTTCAAGATATCACATTTGATGCATACATTGTATGTGCAGGTCTGTAGTATCAAAAAACATCCTCCCATATAAAATTTTTGCAATAAAGCCTAAAATATAAGGAGATATCAGTATTTTTCCCATTAAACCATAACTGTAGACGGTTTAGTCTGGCAACATTTTTATTGTTCACATTTTGTCTATTTAACAACAGTTTACTTAACATTGATAATATGTATTCAAATTTTTACAGTGGTTGTTTCTATCCCAAACTCACATTTTGGAACTATTTTAAAGCACTAATGCTGGGTTTTTGTTTCATCTGGAAATGATAAATTATGCCTTTTTTAAATGTGACTTTTGTAACTGATGTGATGGGAATAACTTCCTTGCATGTGTATCCCGTATGGAGCTTCAGCAGTGAGCCATGTCTGTAGATGTTTGGATTATATTACATCTTATATGCATACATGTACAGCAGCATTATGTCCACAGAATGTAGAACTTACGTCTGTAGGGGTTTAAACAACAGATACATTGTACATGTCATTCTGTTACTACAGTACAATCAGGGAGGTGGCCACCTCCCTGTATTGTACAATGTACCTCCATTGTGTTTGGTACAAACTGTATACTAGTATAGTGCATTCATATGCTCACAATGCACGAATGCCAGAAAATATTGAGTGGTGTGATACACATACCAGGTACATGTATTGGAAAGCACTACCGATACATATCTACAGGCATACAAAGCATTCTGTACATGCACTCAGCATTACTTTATGTAGTACCCCCGTATACAAAGTACCTTGTAAGAATGAGTAGTGAGTGTGACCCTGTGTGTATTTTACAGAAAGGGTGGGTGTGTGGGTGTGTACCAATGAGGGCTCCTGATTGGATGACTCACTGTGAGGCAACTGTTGGCCTTGCTCTGTGCAAACCTTCTGGGAGTGAACACACTACATTGTATGCAGCTGACTCTGTTTGTTGTGTTCTCTGCACCATATCCTGTTTGACTAATAGGCCTGCAGACGATGGCCAAAAAGTGGCTTAAAAAAGACTCAACTGGCAACTATCGTATAACAAGCAAATTTTAACTTTTTTAAAAAGTATACATCCTGACAATATCCCACGTGAAATTTACCCAAAAAAATCTAATCGGAACATGCTCAAATGACGTCATCAAAATGGCCTCTTAAGAACTGCAATTTTGCCAGAGTAATTGTCACTTCGACATCTGTAATAATAAAAATGGAATATTTCGGAAAGGATGTAATTCTAGCTACAGTAATGCTATTTCTCATGTACCTCAGGTCATCAGCCATCAATTATGCTCATTTTCAGTTGAGCTGGTGAGTTGTACGCATACCAATAACGTTTCTATAGCAACCTTACACTGACGTAGTAGAAATAAACAAAAAATTCATAATAATTTTGATAATTTTCATCTAATTTGTTGAAATATAATAAGAATTCCTAAATATATGTTTTATGATGTGTCTTGTTGGTTTCAGCGAAGTGCCGAACCAATTTCCGTCTTACTCATGTGTTAATACGGGGGAAATATAGTCATTGCCATGGTAACGCTTTCATGAAAAAAAAAAACCTAAATGATAAAATGTAATTCTTTCAACGCAAATAGTTATAAATTAAGCTTAATAACTTTCAAATAAGTAGGTGCCCAGAAAACGTATCCAGTCACTAGATGACTCAACTCATTGTAAGGCTAACCATGGTCACCAAAATTGTTTCCATGGCAACGAGAAAGAGCTTCGGAAACGGGTTTACGCAATGGAATGAGAGTGCAATTTCAACATATCTGTCAAGTGTCATTTTGCTTGTGTATTCTGTTTATCAAAATATATTAATATGGACATGATGGATGTCACATTTGAGGTAAAGAACTATGTGACAATCTGTGTTAATTACATTGCATTTCTTGGAAACAATCGTGCCCTTGCTATAAGGCACCACAGCATTTTTCTATATTGCCAAGAGGATAAAGGGCATTTTGGGGACACACGGCACCGGGTCGCCCTTCAATAAGCACCATCTTTATCATGTAGATCTTGTAAGGTAAATCTTCTTCTATCATTTCGATGACTTTTCATTGATGTAAGAGTATATTTGCTGCATTGCCGGACCTACTTTTAAAACCATTCACGTTAGAACAACTGTATTTGCGTTGCTAACATCCATATTTTGTAAAAGGCCGTTAGCGTAGGTGTAAATTTAGACACCTCCCCAAAGCTTACCTTTGAATGTTCACCTTTTTGACAATGTAGTTATTGTAGAGCAATGCTTCCTCTAGTAATTGGTTGCATTTTTGGATACAAAAGTGCCTTTGCTATACGGCACGATGGAATTTCGAAAACATGTACGTTTGGAACATATTATATTTGCGTTATATGATATTACAATGTTTTCTATATTGCGGTGAGGGTGGAGTATTTTTGGCACATCCCACAGGTTGCCGTTTAATTCGCACCCTCTTCACTGTATAAATCTTGTAAAGTTAAGTCTCTTCTATCATTTCCATTGCTTCCCGTCGATGAAAATTGTATTTGCCGTATTGCCGGGACTACTTTTACAACCATTCACGCTATAGAACAACGGTATTTGCGTTGCTAAGTGTTCTGTAACAAGAGGGCGTAAGCTTAGGTGTGAATTTAGACACTTCCCAAGGGATTAATTTTAAATGTTCACCCTTTTGATAATATCTTTATTGTAGAGCAATGTCTCCTCTATTAATAAGTTGTATTTTATGAACACAAAAGTGCCTTTGCTGTACGGCACGATGGCATTTTGAAGACATACACGTTTGGAACATATGATATATTCGCATTATATGATTTCATATGTCTTATATATTGCCGTGAGGGTGGGATATTTTTTGGCACATACTACAGGGTTGCCATTTAATGCGCACCCTCTTCACTGCATAGATCTTGTAAAGTTAAACCTCTTCTATCATTTCCATGACTTTTCCTTGTTGAAAAGTGTATTTGCTATATTGCCGGAACTGCTTTTAAAACCATCCACGCTATAGAACAACGATGTTTGTGTTGCTAAATTTTGTCTTAATGGGGCTTGAGCGTAGGTGTACTTTGGACAATTCCCATGGGGTTGTCTTTTAATGTTCACCCTCTTGACGATATGGATATTGTAGAGCAATGTCTCCTCTATTAACTACAACGTATTTTTGAAAACAAAAGTGCCCTTGATTTACGGCACGATCGAAGTTTGAAAACATGTATGTTTGGTGTATTCGCGTTCATGATATTCAATGTTTTCAATATTATTGCCATGAGGGTGGTGCACTTTGGGGGCACATCCCACAGGATTGGCATCTAATGTGCATCCTCCCACTAAATAGATATTTTTTGAAGCAATGCTTTTCCTATCATTTCCACGACATTCATTGATATAAAAGTGTGTAGCTGTATTGCTGCAACTACTTCTAAAACCATGCACGAAAGAACGTCGGTATTTGCGTTCATAGTATCCATGTGATGTAATTACGGGTCTTGAGCGGCGGTGTAATTTTGGAGATTTCCTAAGAGATTGCTTTTGAATGTTCACCCTTTTGACAATGTAGTTAATGTAGAGCATTTTTCTTTTTGTAATCATATTGCATTTCTTACAAACAAAAGGGCAATTGCTCTACAACCGTAACGATCGGGAAAATGTGAAGGCATGGGAAATTGAAACATATTTGTGCTATATGCTAGTGCATGTTTCTATATTGCCGTGGGGTTAGATGATTTTGAACACATCCCACTCAGTTGCCGTTGAATGTGCACCCCTTTTATGATTGCAAAGCAGTGTCTCTACCATTCAAAAATCATGAAAAGTAAAGTGTCTGTACTTACCACTCGGCAAAACGACTTTACATGCATGTACAAGTGAGTTTGCTTTGGCATAAATGCATGTTTTGTTAATCTGTTTTACGAACATAAAAGCGTATGTGCAGGCGAAAGAGCTTTTCAGAAGTATGTAACCATGGAACATTTTTCTCGGTTGTATACTGCATGTTTTTCATCGCCTTTAGGATGCATGGAGTTACTTTGAGCACCTCTCCTAAGGTGGTCTTTGCAAGTGAACCCTTTGGACTGCATAGATATTGTAGATCAATGTTGTTATTTCATCTCTACCCCGGCAACTTTTATAGAAAAAAAGTGTCTTGATATGGCAGGAATCCAGTTCAATACAATTCAATTTAATTTTTATTTCATTTTCAACAAGAACAGATCGAGACATCACTTCTTTGTAAAAGAAAATGAGGTGCGTAAAACTATGTCGAATGAAAAGAATTTACAATGATTATAGCACCATACGACAATTATACATATAACGTAGAACTCAAGTGATAGTCATAAAACTCAAGGAACTTTTTTTTTTTTTTTTTTTTTTTTTTTTTAGACATGTACTTTTGGAACGACTGTAATTGCGTTGATATTTGCGTTACAAAGGGTCATGTATAGAGGCAATTAATATGGGTACTTCCCATATAGCACGCTCCCTTCGAATGATAACCATTTTAACTATGTCAGTGTAAGTCAAAATTGCAGAGCAATATATCGTCTGTTGACTCCGTTGAATTTCATTAAATAAAAGTTTCTTTGCTAGAGGACCAAAGGGACTGTTTAAAGGCATGTACCCATAGAACATCATTATGTATTTGCGTTGGTACATGATTATTGCATGTCTTAGACTGCCTTTGGGTGGGGTAATTTTGGGCGCTCTCTGCGTAGTTGCCTTCGTATGTGAACCATTTTCACCCTATAGATATTGTAGAACAAAAATTCTTCTATAACTTCCACTGAATTTTAATGGAAATGAAACTAAAGGGACGTTATGAACAGTTTTTCCGCTTCAAACAGCTGTATTCACGTGTGAATAATTATGTTTTGTACCGAGCCGTGAGGATATAGGGATGAATTCGGGTACCTCCCTACGAGTCGCTTTGACTGTGCACCACTTTTTAAAGATAATTATACACATTGTAGGAAAATGTCTCTGTTAATGCCAATTCTATTTCATGGAAATAAAAGAGTCTTTGCTAGACGGCCAAACGACTTGAAAATAAAATCTCGTACGCTTAAAACAACGGAAATCGCGTTGGTTGATGAATGTTGTGTAAATGGTCGTGAGGATAATTATGATCGACTGGGTGTGGGGTGACTTTGGGCGCTACCTACAGGGTTTCCTTTGACTGTGCCATCTTCAATATCTCAAAACCCTCAAGGATGCAAGAGATGAATCATCAAGATTCGAGCAAACCCCCCTCCAAATAGAGTTAATTCATTACAAATTTAGACAAATTATAGATGTTGACACTTGTTTAATTTCGTACTTTTAAGCTATCATTATCTGTTGGATAACAAACGCTAATTTTATGATATTATTCATGCTGGTTTACTAAGGCTGTAAAGTTCGTGTTTGTGACACTCTTGATATGCTCATATCGGGCACTTTGATGCATTTCCGTTTGCTCGGAACCCTTTGCATATTATGCAAGAGGCCGAGATTATATACGTGGAAATATTTACATCGCACTAACTCACATTGCAAACATAGGTTTCAACATTTTCGGTGTTCCAATCTGAAACCTAGAAGCATTGTTTTCATGGAAACACTGTATTTTTATCATTATGGGAGCTAATTTGCATACTATGCAAATGAGGCCCAGACTATATGTACATGGAAATAGTTGCATCGCACTAACTGACATCGTAAACATAGATTTCAACACTTTCGGTGTACCAGTCTTAATCCCAGAAGCATTGTTTTCATGGAAACACTGTATTTTTATCATTAGGCCTATGGGAGGTAATTTGCATATTATGCAAATGAGGCCCAGACTATGTACATGTCATGGCGAATGTTTGCATCGCACTAACTGACATTATAAACATAGGTTTCAACACTTTCGGTGTTCCAATCTAAAACCTAGAAGTATAGTTTTCATGGAAACACTGTATTTTTATCATAATGGGTGCTAATTTGCATATTATGGAAATTTAGCCACTATGCCCCACTGGATTTCTTGGGACTTTGAGATAGGTGTTTGGGAGCCCATAACAAGTAGCACTGCGGTGGAATTTCCTACTGCAATTAGTATAGTGGGTGAAACCCTATTTTGACTGGACTCATGTGATCTATGACAAAATGTGTACAACGGTATCCAGTTTCTGTTAACAGTGCTTCATTTCTTTCAGAAGTACAGTATTTGTTGTAGTAGTCCATCGAGTATAATGAGCTTGCTTTGATATCGTACAGAAATCCATGCAAGACCCATTTCACCGACATTGATTTCAGTGAGATCACTGTCAATTAGTGTTTCCAGTTTCACTTAGCAAGTCCTCGTGACTGAAACATAATAAAAAAAAAGTGAGATAGCGAGGCTGAAACCAGTGAAGTGAAAATGACACCAATGAGAAGTTTGGTGAAACACCCTATAACAGGACTGTAAGAAAGGAACAGCCATGAACTAACAAGGGGGCTGAGGTGGAAGAGGGTCTCGTCTAATATGATAAATTAATCTATGTTCTATGCCTAATTGGCTTGAAAAAATGTCAGATTGTCCTATGATTGTGCCAAACGCAAAACGAAAAACAACAAAAAATCCAACTACTGAGATGGAATATTATACATAATACACCACTAATAATGAAAATTGTGATATCTGGACAGCTGTGTTATAATGGCTACAGGCAAATTTGAGTGTAACCATGGTAGCTATGGTCTCTCACAGGTTAGGTCTCAACTCTAGTCTATTAAATTTACATACTTATGTAAATTTAGAATGGTGTTTATCGTTGAGAGGGTGTTGCATTTTTTGTTTGAGAAAAAAAAATGTTTTTCAGCATAAAGTTGCCATAGAAATGACCTAATTTGGGCTCAGATTTTTTGAAAAGAGGTCACAAATGGGCCCAATTTTGTTTGAAGAAAGGCAGGAAATAAGAAATACATACACTGGCAACTTATCTAATGATTATAATGTCAGTTGTATAATGAACACTTGAGATATCCTAAAATTCTCATTGATTTTTTTGGTTTTGGGGTGGCCATATTGATGACGTCATTTGAGCATGTTCCGACGCAGAAATTTCGGGTAAATTTTACTGGTAAGTTTGTTAAGAAATATACTTTCAAAAAATTACAAAATTTGTTTGTTATACGATAGTTGCCAGTTGACCCCCAAATTCAGCCTCAATCCGCAGGCCTATAAGCACAACTGTAGATAACACTGCTGGCACTGCTGACACCATGAGAATACAAATGAATGAATACTTGGGGATTGCAGCTAATGCCCCAATTCCACAGAGCTATTTAGTATCGGAAGCATAGAGTATTTTCTTCCCATGACCCACTGAAGTGTGCAATGTTCTTATCACAGTCTGATGAATCGATTTGTAGTGGTTGACCATCAGGTCAGTGTCAAACATGTTGAGCGTGGTCTGATGAGGGAAGATCGTCCCATGGGGGAACTAAGCTCAAGGTCAAAGCTTAGTATTCCATCGGACGCCATTTCTGGCTGCAAGTCCAGTTCGTCCTATAGGGCTTTTTACACTTGTAAAATTTTGCTTAGCCCCGGACCAACGGTGGGGCTAAGGGGGGGCCTTAGCCCCACCGTTGGTACGGGACTATCCTTAGCCCACTTTCTGTTTACACTTGTTTTTGCCAAAGTGGGCTAGCCCCACCGATAGTACGGTACTATCTGGCCCTGCAAAATAGCAGGGGTTAGCACCGCAATTGCGGTGCTAGCACCCCAAATGCGGTGCCAAGCAAGTGAGTGTAAACAGAACGAAAAAATAATCCTGGGCTAAGCGACGGAGACGAAGTCCGACCCTCACTGACCAATCAGAAACGAGGTAGTCAAGTGCTGCCGGTGCGTGCGTGTACGTGTACAGTACACAGCGTAATTATGAATATTCATGTGGTTTGGAAAGTCCGGGACTAAGAAATACAAGTGTAAAAAGGTCAGTTTTCTTCTTAGCCCCGGACAAGAGATAGTACGGGACTAATTGGCGAGTGTAAAAAGCTGAAAAAATTGGTACGGGACTAACGATAGTCCTGGGTCAGAGAAAGTCCGGGGTTAAGAAACACAAGTGTAAAAAGCCCTTATGCGTGTCAGATTTGATAGTCTTTTGTGTCTGATGATTAGCAACATGCAGTCTCACAAGTTACATGTAACTTGAGTCCAGGTTGTAGGGTCCTTCTGGCATTGTTGCCACCATTGGTGAGCTGTGGTGCCAGTCTCAAGAGCTTCTCGGCTCAGATTTCATCGGAACTCATCGGAATGCTGAAAATTTCACATTGTTATGATCAGATGAGCCTCCGATGGTCATTGGAAGAGGGGCATTAATTATCCTGTTTGACCAGTACATGGTACATACAATGTACATGTAGATAATCCTGGCACTGCTAACATTACCAAATTGCGAGTGAAATATTTACGGTTGAAGCTATACAAATTTTTAAGTACACCTGTATGAGTATTCAGGCAACATGTGGTCTGTTGTTGTAATGATTTACATGTACATTGTATACTTTATAGAGAGATATAGTGTAATTTATACTGCCATGCCATGTAATCGTGCACTTGCCCTATGAAAAGTTTAGTAAGACCCATCTCCCATCCCCTTTTCTATTCTAAGCCCCTTCATTCCAATGGTGAAGACTCTATACTGTATACGCTGCTATTTTCGCGAATTGCACTTGGATCGTGAATTTAACAACACGCGAAATTGTCTCCATGCGCTTTGTTATAAGAGCATTAACGTAAGCGTCGGCATCGATTCGCGAAAACAACATCTCGCAAAAATGTCTATGACCTTGTCATTCGCGAAAATATCTGTACGCGAAAATAACGGCGTATACAGTATTCATTCATTTTCTATGGCTTTGCCAATAGTTGTTGGTACATCTATGTACTCAAAGAGATTGTATAGTACTTAGGTGACTCACTCACCATTTAGTGCGTACAAATAAAATCAGGGTCATGTGAACATGGGCGTACACAGAAGAGCGGTAGAGGTCACGTCACAGAACCATGAACCCAGAATTGCTTTTAGAAAGCAAGGGAGGCACACCTTTGAAGCTCGGACTGGGTTGGCAAAAATCATTCTAGTTCAATTGAAACTGAATATTTGTCTTTACGCAGCTATATGTCATTTCAGAGATACATTCAAGACATACATAGGTGGAGGTGTCGTGGCTGAGTGGATAAGAGCGCTCGTCTGTGAACGACATGAGCGTGGTATGGTTCGTGGGTTCGAGCCCATGCCAAGCCCGACACGTTTGCCCTTCAGCAAGGCACTTTATCCACATTGCTGCTCTCCACCCAGGAGTATAAATGGGTACCCGGTAGGATGAGAAAGCTTATGTTGGTTGATAAGCATATGCGCGCCTGTAAAAATGGCTGCGACTGGCTGGAATGCTCCCCAGGGAGTGGAGAATGAGCACTGTTAGTGCTGGTTGATAATGTATCCAGTGACCAGGGTAATAATAGTCTGTAAAGCGCATTGAAACCCTGAAGTGTGTGAAATGCGCTATATAAAAACCAGCTATTATTATTATTATTATACATAAACATGTATGTTGTATGATGTGCAATATCTTCCAATTCAAAGGACTCACACTGTAATTGTAGCATGTGAGTGATGATGCGAAGCTGGTCTAAGGCATTTACTCTATATTTTCATTCATTACACCAAGAAGTGTTTTATATGACACATAAAAGTTTTACCTGTCAAGTTTTTCCTTTGTAAAAGTGTATTGTTCTGACTAAGAACAAATTTCTGTGCAAAAAAAGAAAGAAAAGAAAATGCAATCTGCACTGTGAAAATGTCAATCAATCCCAATTACTGTCCCTTCTGTCCTGTTTCTTTGTCATTCAATTTCACACACATAAGAACAAAATACGTACTCTGCATTCTTCAGGTAGTACTGGTAATAAAATACAATGTACATTGTAGTTAGATGATATAAAATCCAGAGTATCTTCCTACGGGATTCTGTGTAGATACACTACATATTATTTTACAAAGTTGTTGATACAACTGTATCAATGCAATATATGTTGAAATAAGGGAAATTGATACATGTAGGCACATACACTTGTATGTAATGTTTAGCATTCAAGTTAATGTATTCAATGGTGCAAACTGCAATGAAATTGGATTTAGATTATAAATGAAGATTTGCAGAAATACAGTGTACTCTTGGGCATTGATTATCGATCATTGAGCACTACACTGTGTACATTGTATGCCACATGTCTGCATGTACTGTAGAAACAGCACACACACTGTCACATGCACACATACATTGTACATTGTATACACGTACAGCAGCTGTATGATGTGTGTTGCAGTCCAAACATTTTACTATCCCAGGTACAGAGAGCAGGTTGAAGGAGTGGAGTCAAACCATGGGATACACATTACAATGGTATCATCCACGAGGCATTTAAAGGGCCTGTTGACCTTTGGGAGCATTGATTTAAAAAATAATCACTTTTGATTTAAAAAATTATCACTTTTGATGCATACAGCATGTGTGTATGGATATGTAGATCAGTTGTATCACAAAACATCCTACCATATTAAATTTTTGCAATAAAGCCTAACATATAAGGAGATATCACTATTTTTCTCATTAAATCATAACTGTAGACGGTTTAGTCTGGAAACATTTTTATTATAACTATTGTTTGCATTTTGTATATCGATTATACTTGTTCAAATTTCTACATTGTTGTTTCTCTCCCTAGCTCGCTTTTTAGAACTATTTTGAAGCAGTAATGTTGGGTTTTTCTTTCATCTGTAAATGGTAAATTATGCCTTTAATCATCACATGCAGGCAGTGACTGCATTGTACACATATGGACTGTTAATCATGCATTCATGAGTCAGTTATAATTTGTGCTGCTGGCTGCATATCAGCAGGAAGGAAGAGAAAGAGGATGGGAAAAAATCCCATAACAAAGTTCAAGCAAGGATTGAAAGTATCCGAGTATCTGATTTCACTCACAAGACTTACATTGTATACTGCAGAGTTGATTATGCTCAAGCTGAAAGTACAATCTAGTAGCAAGAAATTCACACCCACTTGAGAAATAAAGTAGATTCCTCTCATGGCCTCAATAGTTGTATTTATATGTGTCACTTTTTCTTTCGATTTGTTGAAAAAAAATGAAGATAACAAGGTTGCATAAAAATGCTGGAGACATACAGAGCTGCCAACAAGTACTGATTTTCAGTATGAATTTCTTCTGAAATTGGAGAAGAATACTGAAGGTTACAAGCAAATTACTGTTTTTAGAAATCATTGTCTGTGATATATTCTATTACACTCTTAAGGATTACTGATTTTCACTCCAAAAAGGTGCAAATTACTGATTTTCAGCCATCAAAGTACTGAAAGGCTTATTACAAAAGTTGGTAGGTCTGGACATAAATGAAACTTTCATATTATTGTGTTTGGTAAAAAGAAAGTAACATTCTCGCAAAAAAACGACAGGCTTAGCACTGGAGCTGTGCCATACGTTCAAGCTACTTTTTTTTCTTTTTACTACTTTGCTAATGGCAGTGAGTCATTCAGGTGTCCCTACTTTTATGCTCTTGTGTTTGCTTTATTAGTATACAAACTGCGCTGTAAAAGTGGAAATTTTTCGCACAAGTGGTTATTATTAACTCAACCAGGTATGAAAGATAAATTTCGTAAATGTTTTTGATTATGCAGAATCTAAACATCAGTAAGTTTAAGTGATACATGTATGAGACTAATAACAAGCAAACAAATTTTGTGTTTTTATTTTCACTGGAATTCTTTGTTTGTGTTTTTATTATCATGTGAACATTTTCACACCACAGAAATGTCCACTATATACACTGTAGTACACTCAGCAAATATTTTGCATTTAAGTTTGATTGTCACTTCATAACTGCTTTACCACTGCCCAGACGTGAATGAGAAATTTTGAAAGAGAGTGTATACTATACTTTTGTGTGTATATGTCTGTGTGTGTGTGTGTGTGTGTGTGAGTACACTTGTGTTTGTGTGTGTAGGATCTTTTCTGTATAAAAGCGCCAAACTAATGATTACATAATATCTTCTCTCTGCTTCAGCGCTATGGTTACGGAGGATGGATCCAGCTCCACCACCAGTGTGACGGCAGGGCCAAGATGATGCGGGACGGGAAGCTCTTCCGGGTCATCGAGCCGAACTGCTTCGACCCCGAGGCCAGAATCAGAGATATGGATGCTACAGGTATAAAAGCTTAAAGAATTGAATGACCCCCAAAACAAACAAACAAGCATACAAGTACTACAATACAATGCAACACGAATCATAGTGCGGTAAAAATGTTGTCCTCATTAAGATACAAACACACCGTGTTCCAGTTGATTTTTAATAGATAGATTATAATCAGACAAACAGAATAATAGCAGTTTCATCTAAAACAGACAAAAAGTAGTAGGAGTTGTCAGTTTTACAAGTACTATGGTACTCATGTTTTCACTGACAAGTGTAATTAATTGCAACCAAGTACAGAAATTGGTAGAGATGGGGATGTTTATGTACTTGAAAATGTAAATGCTTACCTCTTCTATTAAATTTGTTTTGCTCCAGATTAGTCACCCATTGTAGTGTTATCACAACCCCCTCCTCATTTCAAGGTCAGTTGTGTGTGTGTGATGTTTGTGTGATTCTTATGTGTTTTTCACTTTATTTTTGCTTTTTTTCTTGTCCAGGTGTGACAGTCCAGGCCCTATCCACAGTTCCTGTGATGTTCAGCTACTGGGCCAAGCCGGAGGACACCCTGGACCTGAGTAGAATCCTCAACGATGACCTGGCGGAGACCATCAAGAAGCACCCAAAGAGGTTCGTGGGTCTCGGCACGCTCCCCATGCAGGCCCCGGAACTTGCCGTCCAGGAGCTTAAGAGATGCAAAGAGGTGGGTCATCCGTTGCGAGAACTGGACTGGTTTAGACCAACTGACCAAAAGGAGCAGTCCAGTCCATTTTGATTTTCAATAGCCAGTTGGGCTGGAGCTGGGGTATTACAGAAATCGCATAACTGTAGTCGTGGAAGTCCTTAAGTCCTTTGATGCATGGTCACGACATCAATATCATGTTTATGTTGTGACCCCAAATTATGAGAAGTATGATTATGTTCCATCTTTTGTTCATACTAATGCATTGCATTGAAAGCCATTACCTCAAATGCACTACTTACTTCACATGGTTCAGCATCCTGTAGCACTTGGTCCAGTACAGTCAGTAGGTTTCATTAAACTGGCATGTTTACGAGTGTAAGCCTAATCTAGTGAGTGGTTCGTGTACCAGGTATCTGAATTGATACAGACCGCAATTTCATTTTTTATTTATTTTCTATTTATTTATTTATTTATTTATTTATTTATTTTTTATTTTTTATTTATTTATTTTTTTTTTTGGGGGGGGGGGTGAACCCCAGTGTGAAATGAGGCAGATAATGTTTTATGTATCTGTGTGATACTGACTTGAGATTTCTAACATACTCCAGAGTAGGCGGGGAATTGAGATCAATTCAGTCGGGCCAACCCTCCCATTACGTAGTCTTCCCATGCTGCTTGGTCATTAAAAGTGGCACTGTTATGATAATAAATGTGACATCTCATTCAATTGATTCCCCCCTTCTCTTTTTTTTTTTTTCTCTTTTTTTTTTTTATTTCAGGAACTTGGGTTTCCAGGTGTCCAGATTGGATCTCATATCAACCAGTGGAATCTCGATGCGGCCGAACTGCAGCCAGTGTTTGCTGTAAGTAGCAAAATCTGTCACTGATGAAGCCCAACACTCTAATACCAAAGACTGCAGTTAAATACGTAGCCCTGTTTCTATACCCCCCCCCCCCTCTCTCCTAATTTTCTAATGTGCAAGAATTTGTCATTTCTACCAATGAAGGCTCTCTCACTTCCCCACAAGTAGGTGTTTCTAGACATGTGTCTTTTCATTACAGGTATTGATTTTGTAAATATGATTGGGCATTACGCTCTTGCCTCTCCCAAGCATGTTTCTCCTTTCAAGAGAGGCTCGTCTTGGCGCTAGGGCATTTTTTTTTTCCAGACGAGTTATGCTCGACTCTGGTTGCCAGTGTGTAATCTTATTAGGTTAACTTGTAAATCATGATTAAATAGATGGGGGTCAAACGTGGCCAAAGATTTCCTTGCACATACCATGGTGGATGCATGTAGATACGTTATCTTGCACATAACGTGTACAGAGAGTTCTAAGTTTTAACATCTGTGAGCAGAATGTTGTTTTTATGCCTCCGCCACGAAGTGGTGCCGGAGGCATTATGTTTTCGGGTTGTCCGTCCGTCCGTCCGTCCTTCCGTCCGTAATGAATTTTGTGGACAGCGTAACTGAAAAACCTTTTGAGGTATCCTAATGAAACTTGGCATGTATGTATATTAGGGGGTGAAGTTATGCCTATCAACTTTTGGGTGCACATGCTCAAGGTCAAAGGTCAAGGTCAAATATGTAAAATTTCACTATTTCCACCATATCTATGCAATGCCTGCAGATATTTTCTTGAAACTTAGTGTATACATGTATTACCCAATTAAGATTCTTTGGTTAAAGTTTGGGGTCATGAGGTCAAAGGTCAAAAGGTCAAGTAAAAATATTAAAACTTAACTTTTTTCTCTGTATCTTGGAAATTGTTCAAGGTATCTTCATGGAACATAGTATGTATACATGTACTGACTGGCAGTGAATATCTAGAGAATTTAGGGTTCATGCGTCAAAGGTCAGGGGTCAAAGGTCAAGGGCAACACTTCAAAATTTTACTATTTCCCTCATATTTATGCAATGCCAACAGGATTATCTTTTTTTTAAAACACTTGGTGTATGCATGTATAACCTAATAGAGATTCTCTGGAAGCTTTCTTTTTTCTTCTTTTTTTTTTTTTTGTTTGCCTCAAAGGTCAAAAGGTCAAAGATCAAGGGAAAGTGCTGAACTAACTTTTTCCTCCATATCTCAGAAGTGGCTCAAGTTATCTTGAAACTTACTACGTATTTATGCATGTTGTGCCTGACAGTAATTATCCTATGAATTTTAGGGTCAAAGGCCAGATGAAAATGGTAACAATGAACTTTTCATTCTAGAAATTGCACTTTTTCTCCATACCTTGAAAGTTACTCAATGCATAAACTTATGAATGGGTCAAAGTCAAGTTAAAGTCCTTAAATCCCCAAGTACATGCTCTCCTATTCATTCAATTAAACCTAGGTCAAGGAAGGTGAACATTCAACACATTTGTGACAAACTTGTCATTTTAATATTTTGCCAATTTTGTGAAAATGTAATCACACATTGTCTACATGTACTATAGACCTATTAGGAGAATCATGCATTATGGCGGAGGCATACCAGTCGCCTTAGCGACATTTCTAGTTGGAGTTTGCATTCGTTGAGGAGACTAAAATAGTGTGTGAACATGTTAACACTAACACACATTGAGAAAGACATTTTATGAAACATGACAATTAAATTTTCTGGAAGTGAATAATACGAACAGCCCTCTGGGATTACAAACAATTGATGTATAAACGTTTTAACTTTTTTTCCAAATTATTTGATGAGAAATTTTGTTGTTCTGACCACCAGTTTCAAATTTTCCATCTAAATATTGCAGGCAGCTGAGGAGCTGAACATGTCCATCTTTGTCCATCCATGGGACATGGAGCTGGGGGGCCGCATGGCCAAATACTGGCTGCCCTGGCTGGTGGGCATGCCCGGGGAAACGGCCACCGCCATGTGCTCAGTGATCTTTGGCGGTGTGCTGGAGAGGTTCCCCAAACTCAAGGTCTGTTTCGCTCATGGAGGTGAGTGTATGAGGGTGCTGGCCTGCCACAAGCTTGCTTTGAGTCATGGGGAAATTCCCTATTTGCTTTATTTGTTTGTTTGTTTGTTGTTGTTGTTGTTTTGTTTTGTTTTGTTTTGTTTTGTTCTGTGTTGTTATATTAGATTATGCAAACCAAGGGAAACTGACCAGAAATGTAAATTATTTATAAGTGAAAAATTGAGCAAAGAAAATGGGATTCCATTGAGAATGCCACTTTTCCATTTGCAATGAAATCCCATTTTCTGTGCTCAATTTTTCACTTACCAGTTTTCTTATATTTTTATAAATTGTAGCCTCATATTCTGGCTTTACTGGTTTTAGCAAGTACACTTAAAAGACATTGTTTTAATATTGGTGTGACTGAATTTTAGAAATTGTTCAACTTCGCTGACTGCGCTGTACTGTAAAAGTGGATATTTTTCGCGCGACTAATTTTTCGCGCTAGGCCGGGTCAGAAGAGTTTCGCGTGTTTTTAATTCCGCGGAATCAAGACATCACGCACAGGAACGTATGGCAAGCAAAAATATTCGCGTGTTGTTATTTTCGCGCTAGTTTCTGGTTGCGCGAAATGCGTGAAAATTTCAACACCGCGAAAATTTCCACTTTTACAGTATTATAATGTTCAAATGCAATGGGGGGGGGGGGGGGGGCAAGAGGAGAAAACACAAATAAACCAAAATGCTATTATACTGCCAGTATTAAGAGATCTGCGAACGAATATCATCATGCAATAAATCTGATGGTGACTGTTTTAATGCTAACCAGGCGGAGCCTTCCCATTCACGATCGGCCGCATCGAGCACGGCTTCAACGTCCGTCCAGATCTGTGTGCAGTGGAGAACAGCGTCAACCCCAGGAAGTATCTGGGCCAGATCTACACAGACTCTCTGGTGCATGACGAACGAGCGCTGAAATACTTGGTTGAGACAATAGGAGAGGTGAGAACTGAATCCTCTGAGCTGCATCCCTATCTTAACCGAAACTATACCATCCCTTTAAAGCTCTAGGTCACATAGGAGCTTACTTATAATATACATGTAGTAGGGGTAATGTTGCGTTGTGGATAAGACTCTTGACTTTCATTGGGGGGGGGGGGGGGGGGGGTCCTGAGTTTGAGTCTCATCAAGTGCTGTACTTCTCGGACAAGATGTTATTACCCACCATGTCCCTCTCGACCCAGTTGTATAAATCTGTACCTTTGCAATAAATGGGTAATAATAATGGCAGGGCCCTCTTATGGAGTAGTGGCAACACTTAAAAAGATACTAGATAAAGAAGGCCATAACATTATCATATGTAAAGCATTTTAGTGCTGCCTAAGTGGTCTCGTAAGATGAGTCCAAACCTGAGGCTGCGTCAAAGGTAAGGACAATGTTTTGGGACAGAGCGACTAGCGAGAGTAGCTGTAAAGAATTAGCCTCAAAAGGTTCCATAACTCTTGCAGTGAAGTCATACTCTGGACAAGAGCTACAAAAAAATTGCGTAGTGAGATCTTTCTGAGATGACACTCAGAAAAACAGACAAATGTGGCCCTGCTATACAAGTGACACCCAACCCTTTACTTAAAGGTATCAAACTCCATGATTTTGATGATTAATTGCTGGATGGGAACTACAGCAAGTTTGGCTGCGAAAAACAATGATAAATTATCCAATTTTTTATCTGTTTTGATGGGACTGATTCAGTCGTGTTTAAAAACGGTTGTCAGTACGGCTTCAATAATACTACTTCCTGCATTGCCAAGAATGAATGCCTGCATGTACTTTCCTCATCCAATGCACTCACACAAAAAAAAAAAAATTATAAAAAATCTCATATTGCATCGACAGGATCGAGTTCTGCTCGGCAGTGACTACCCCTTCCCTCTTGGGGAGCACCACCCAGGCAAGCTGATCGATTCCGTCGAGAGCTTCAGCAGTGAGCTAAAGGTGAGGAGAATCAACCGTGTGTGGTGTGGTAGTCTAGTAGGTTACAGTTGTTGTGATGCAATATGACATGCTTAGTGAAATACTACAGCCACCGCTTTACCACTTGGAGTGCGATTCCAAGTGTTAGATTTCATTTGATAAATCAATGTAAAATCAGACAAACGGTTTTTTTTAGGTGATTTCCTCTGTTAGCTAATTTAATGAAAATACAAAGATCCAACCAAAGAGACCTTTTCCTGTTTCTAATGATATCCTGTTGTGCTTTACCTGGTAAACCATACACTTTCACTTGCTCTTTTATCTTGAACAAGGAAGAAAATATAGCTGAGCATTTATGATACATGAAAAGAGAGAACTTCTCCTGCAGAAAGAGCAAGTGATATGCCTTATCCAAAACCAAAAGACAACTCTATCTTGCTGTGAAATACCGACTTCTGTTCAACAAGAGATGGAGCTGTTATGATTTAAGATGAAGCTCTTATGATTTTAGATGAAGAGAAAAATAATATGAATGATAGTGATGTATGACTGCATCAAATGATGCTGAAATTTCTTGTAAGTCCACTATTAAAAGGATGGTCTATTCTATCTCCAATACCATTTTGAATTCTTGATTTGTTTTACCCATTTGATTTCACAAATGTTTTCAACCTCTGTTGGGTCAAATGTTACAATTATTTCTTGTACGTGATTTTATATGCATCTTGGAATGAGTAGATTTAAACTCTGTAATCAGTGAGGGCTTGACATTTATGATGGTCCAGGATCACAAAAAAATTGATGTTGGGCCACCAAGCTTTAAAAAATATATATTTTGATGGCCTGATCAGTTAACTAAGATTAAAAATAGAATAGATTGCCCTGTTTGCATTGTTTGCATTTAATTAGTGCCATTGCATTTCTTTTGCATGCCACCACCATTTCAAAATTAATGATTTTAGTTGCCTGAACAGACTAGCAGGTTGGCCAAAAAAAAGAAAAAAGTCTGTTTCAAGCCCTCATTTAGTGATGAACATGTGTTCCCCCTTATCTTGACTCCTCATTGTCCGTCTGGACAGGACTCCCTACTTGCCGGCAATGCCCTGGAGTTCCTGGGCCTGGACCGGTCTTGCTATGAGCCGGACCCGGACCTTCATTCCCAGCCGTCCCAGTGCCAGTCCAAGTGCGGCGCGGACAAGCACAAGATCAAGAGCTCGCCAAACGGCAAGAAGGAGATGGAGGAGGGAGACCTTGAGAATGGGACCAAGAGGATGAAGCTGGCGGAGTCACGTTGAGCGTCCTCCTCGAGAAAGAAAGAACGAAAAGACGGAGAGAAAGAATGAAAGGGAGAGACAAACAGATAAAGACAGAAAGGACAAGATTGAGAGAGGGAAAGAGATAGAAAGATGTTTTCTCATCTTTGCTTTTACTCGCCAGCTATGCGCACAATCATCTTTAATGTTATTGCTTGAGAATGTATACATGTGTGTGATTCCAAGCTAAAGATGACCACTTTCAAGGGGGTTTCTCACATGGGATGAAGCAGAGAGTGATATGAACAATGCTCCTCCCCTGTTGCTAACTGAAATGTTATCTTTAACACAGACTTCTCGTGTTCCATCCCCTCCATGTGCAACAGACAACATTTGTAACGTGTTCACCCAATCAAAGGACATCAGGGTGGTTGAACACATTAAATGCAGTTGGATGCGTTGCATTGTGAAGCTAAGTGAAAAATCTTAACTGTCAATCAGTATTTTGAAACAGGGTTTTAAAATCACGCCAATATCTTATGTATTCCGTATGATTTCATAGACTAATTACGAGGAGAATCTCCCTCGATGCATGCTAGGTTGCAGTGGGTCGGCATTGCCACCACTATCGTCTTAAATCATGCACCATGCTTGTCTACAATTGTGAGCCTTGCGCGGCTCGGCTCAGCGTACAGATAATATTGCTGTTTTCTGGACAGAAGTGATTGACTTGTGTCCAAAACCATAGTGTGGCTGCTTGCCGGGACTTCTCCCTCCGTCCCTGCGGTGCAAGTCGGGTCGGGGGACAACATTTGGAGGGGAGAGTGACCTTGGGCCATAATTGATAGCTCCCAGGTGTATTCATCAAATATATGCCTGTGCCAAGTCAGCTTTCAAGTGTTAGGGCTTGCCCCAGATCCCGACTGCCCTCTGGGCTAGGGACAGTCAAGATAGTCATGTGGACGGTCAGTCGTAAGACAGGCAAGATCTCTCCTAATTGTGCCCGCGATGCGGGACCTAGTGTGAACTCGGGGACTGTTGCTTGAACTTCACAACTCTTCTTGCGTTGCCAAATTTAATCTCCTCACCCCTAATTTTTCTTAGTCAGGACAGTCAGTGGCATGGCATCTACCTCCCCCCCCCCCCCCAATTCTGCTGTGATGACTGTCAAGGAATGTGTTATGCTAAGACCCCATTTACAGTACAGGGCTGGGTCGAGTCCAGGCTGAGCCCGGCCTCAGGTGCAGTACTCGGCATCGCAATTCTGTCCGTTTACAGTGGAGGGCTCGGCTAGGGCTTTTATTATTATTATATTCTTTATTCGCTTCTTACAAAGCACATATAGTACATGTATATACAGTAAAATATTCAATTCAAACCTTTCAATTTTTGTTGTAGTGGCGCTCTGCTTGTAAACAAACGATTATTACTGGGAGTGCGCTGGTCACAATTTGGTACCACATTTGGCCCAGTTTGCATTACAGTGAGAAAAGGCCAGGCCGAGCCTGGGGCGAGCCCGGGCCAAGACTACCTCCAGAGCTTGGCCAAATGCGCGGCCGTTTTTGGTACCGCATTTGGCCTTCTGCGTGTGTACAGTGAAAGGAGGGCTGGGCTCGGCCCAGGCCAAGCCCGGCCTTTTCCCTCACATTAAACGGGGTCCAAGACAAGTTGAATGAGGAATGTGAGAAATCCAAACATGTGTGAAGAAGCAGTTCATGAGGGCTTATAAACATTTGAAGGGTACATACCAATCAACAGTGCATCGTAGGCCACTTGCCATGTGTAATAAGCACAGTATATCGACTATTCAATGAACGTAGGACCCATCGTGCAAGAATTTGTGGCCATTGTTCATGCATACATTTATAAATGTGTATATATCATTGTATATAGTTCTAAACATTTGCAATTCGGGAAATGCATCGGCGATTTTGACCTGTTTGTTATTTGTTGAAATGGATGGCATTTTATTTCAGATGTTGAGGACGACATGGGTTTTGACGCTTTACATTGTCTTAATAGGAATTCATGTCCTGCCTGCTGATGATTTCAGACTGACTATTGGCATTATTCAGCCAAAGCATTGACGTAGTTGGAGGTTAAAATATCTGGATGCTGTTTTTGTACATTACATTTTTGTGTCTTGCCAAATATTTTACATCTTTTGCGCATGATAGAACCATAGGAGGCTATCAACATTGCACTGTATTTTCTTTCATTTTCACCCTGAAATTAGCAAATTCATATTCGTAGGAAATTGCTGCTACCGTAAATGCACACAGTCACTATAGATTCTGTCAATCATGAAATGTTTTTAAAGATGTGTTTTTAAATTGAGGCTTAAAATGAAGTCACCCCACTTTGCCATATATATTTAGTTTTTGATATTGTATATACAGTGTTCTTTTACATTAAGCAGGACAAAGGGACAACTGCAAAATGTAAAAAACCTTATCTCTTAGTTTTGTGTGTAGGCCTTCATTACACTTCAAATTCCGTTTTGAATCTCGATTACAATTGCCAACCTTATAAACTTCAACAAATCATTATCAAATCAGTAATATATGGCATACTGTAATAGTGGATATTTTTGCAGGACTAATTTTTCACGCTCAGCCGCCTAAAATGAGTTTCGAAATGGAGACATCAACCACTGGAGTGTATGGCAAGCAAAGTATGGCAAGCAAAAATATTTGCATGCTTTTACTTTTGCGCTAGTTCCTAATTGCACGAAATGCACAAAAATTTCAACACCGCAACAATTTTCACTTTGACAGTATCCCTTTCATTTTCATAATTATCTTGATGGTTAATGTATGGATGAATAATTGATATTGGATATTGGATTTGCTGCAAATATTTCTTTGTTATAGTGTAGAGACAATGCAGGAGTATGTGACATCAACCCATTCCTCACCTTGATATATCTTTATATATATATATATATATATTTTTTTTTTTTTTTTTTTTTCTAATGGCAAAAGTGTCATTATCTGTCCAATACAGGGTAATCACACCATCCTTCATGGGTGGGTGCGTCTGTGAAGAAATTTGACGCAGAATCTTTTTTGCCTGGGAAGGTACCTTTTGAGATGAGAATTTCGGCAGTCAAGCCCGAAAAGATGAAAAGAAGTAATAGTCCACTGCTTCTTTACAATGTCATCTGATAGCCCACCACTCTGGAATCAACTTTGAGAAAATGCTTTTTTTCAAGGGTGGAGTTGTAATTGATGATATAATCATAGTTTGTAGGATATAGAGATAAATCTATATTTTATTATTTTTATTTGAGAGAGAGAACACATTCGAGTGCAAAGAATGAAGCTTCCTCATTTTAATTATTATCTATTGACGTATAAATGCACCTTTCAGTCTTATCGTTAGCGGAGAACCAGAAGACTGTATAAAAACTGTACTAGAAGCAACAAACATGCTCTTCAATTTTGAGCAATGTCTTGCACATTGGGACATATACAACTTCATGTTTTGAAGCCTTTTTTGTTTTTTGTTTTTTTTTCTTTTTGTTAGGCACTGACTCAATTATCAATTGGTAATTCATGCAGGCTTTCTATTAACATGAAGAAGCCATGCAGTCATATAACTCATTATTGTATTTTCACCTGTCATTTTTTGATTTCACGAATCAGCTCAGCACATTTTACTCAAACTGTCTAGTGCACATACATATATAGTGTGAAATGCATCTGCGGCTGTTCCACAATTGATTAACATCGTCTGTTTGCTGTGAAGTACAATCGGAGCTGTCTTGTCAATTTTACCGCTTTATGCAAGGCTCAGTTTGTGCTATTGTTCCATGAAATGAAGTATGGTAAAATGTATTCGTGTATTACAGTGATAACTACTGAAGTATGTTTGGATTTAACAGGTTTATGAAACAGTGTCTTCCTGCATTTGTGTCCAAAGTGTGTCTTGAGTGCTACAGAACTTGCTTAAAGGAAAACTCTGGATGATTTTCAGACTTTTGCATTTGAATTGATGATACTGCATACAGGGTGACAGAATTTATAATGATTTGGATAAGGAAAAAAAGAATACTTTCAAAATTTATAACAAATTACAGTGAACAAGGATGATGACCTAGCAGCTTCATGTAGGAATACATGATTGGATGCTCTCGGAAGCAGAACAGAAGAAGAAAGCAGACATAAATTCTACACAGGTGAAGTTGTTCAGCAAGAGGTATTGCAGTGGAATTGCATTGCTATGTAACTGGAATATGTGAGTCTCCTGTGTCATCATGCTTGTTCAGTGTAATATGTTTTGGCTTTTTTTTTTCAGAGTATTGGTTTATCTGCTCAAGGACCACAATGAATTCCACAAAACTATACATGGCACTGTTGGTTTATGTACTTCATGATGTGAAATTATGAAAATCATCTGGAATGTCACTTGAAGTCTTTGTGTGACATATTATGAACCCTCTTGTTTGCCACATAATTCTGAGCACGAGCGCTTTGGGAAACATTCTGTCTTTTCAAAGCCGTAAGCCGTGTAACCAAATAGAAGCAATTATGCCCCCCCCCCCCCCCCCCAAAAAAAAAAAAAAAATGCAGTACAGCAAAGTTGTAGAGAAATTTGCCAGTTTTGCTACATGATGTAAATTTTATGACAAAGCTGTGGCTCTGACACATTCTATGTTTTATGGAATATTGTAATTTACCGATCGATATGTGCACACTTGTGCATGTGAGCAAGATTTGCAAAGCTGCCAAGCCATCAACTTAGTCAGGCAT
Organism: Diadema setosum; assembly: GCA_033980235.1. NCBI lineage: Eukaryota > Metazoa > Echinodermata > Echinoidea > Diadematoida > Diadematidae > Diadema > Diadema setosum. The sequence goes on along the minus strand of CM067075.1, from coordinate 32,070,848 downwards.
GCGAACCTGGCGCGAGAAGAGCTCATGTGTTGTGCTCAGTGGTTTTGAGGCAAGCATGTTTACAGAAGATCAAATGTAACTCCACAGCTCTGCCTCTCCGTGTGGAGACATCGGAACTGTGTCATGACGTTAACAAAGCTCTTGTAAATCTGGGAAACTGGACTGAAATTATGCATGCATTTGACTGGAAGATCGCTCTGTATCTGGTCGTCTGGTGGCTTCATGGAATCCCCTCCCATATGTCTACAGAGGAGAGCGATAATGTCAAAAAATTAAAGACTCGTCCGAACAGACAGATCTTTCTGTCTATGCATGCATATGCAATGGCAGCTGTATAGAAAACACACCACATTTCATATTTAACCTGCATTTACATGTATTGCATTGAAGTTGTGGATTTTAAACACAGTGCTGGTTAATCAAAATTCTTCAAAAATTCTACTCCTTCTCACACTGAAATACCATTTCCATATTATGAGTATTTTACTGGATATGCAGAGGACTTAGAACCAATGGATGCAGCCAACTTCTGTCATAACAAAGTCCCTGGTACCAGCATTTTTCATTAGTTAGATTGAAATTCATCGTACCAGAGCAAATAAAGTACATGTATATAAAGATATGTTGATCATATTTTTGGGAACTGAAATTTAACATTGTTTTAACAACTTTTGTTAAAAATGGGAGCGTACTATACTACATTCAAAGCTAAATCGCTAGTTTAACCCTAAAGGGGCCGGGCTTTTTTGGCTATGCTCGGGCCGGGGGGGGGGGGGGGGGGGGGGGGGAGATCTCGGCCATCGGTGGCGCGATCGTGATGAAATTTTGCATGCGTAAGACCTGCGTCATAATCTACAAGACTGTGTCATAAGATTTTTTGAAACAATAAATTTCTAATTTTAATTAATTAATTATGCAAATTAAGCTCAAGATCATATTTTAGCCTAATTAAAAGCATTGAGAGTCTAATTTTTGGTCTGTAAATCTGTTGCAGCATATTCAACAATTGTACATCACAAAAACTTCCAAAATTCATTTCAATTCTTATGTATTTTATTGTTTTCAGAATTTCTTATGTATTTCTTTGTTTTTCAACTTTTGTTTTTTCTTTGTTTTTTCATTGGAAATTGTCACTGACCACTTTTCTACCATAATTTGCACAAAACTAATCAATGAAAGTGATTAATTGTAAAAATAATCAGGTTTTTATGACTTTCACGACAGAGCACTGTTTTCCATAGGAAATGTACACAAAATCACAAAATTGTGCCCGTTTTGGGGCGACATTCCGTTACAAAAATGGGCGTGGCTTCGCAAAAGTACGCGCGGACGTCGCAAATTTGGTCTCAAAAGTTGCGCGAGACTTGAACAAACAAAGTCAAGAAGCCTCGCGACGAGGCCTTCTCGCGTAACAGAATTGTAGCGCGAAACGTCGAGGGGGGGCGGATTCCGCCCCCCCCCGGCCCTTTTAGGGTTAAAGCTCTACAATGTGGTATCTGTACATGCTTACTCCATCAATCCACTCAAGTGTATTGTCTTGGAATGTCTTCCGTTCTTATGTGCAAGGTTTTGATAGCATTGCTTTCCTCTGTGGAGGAAATAAAGAAAAAAAAAAAGAATGTCCCATAATTTTTTGTCACTGGTTCCTGCAGGTACAGAAGAAATTGATACGTGGATTGTGTTTTTAAATTCCAACACTAAATGGGGTAGAAAATGCAATTTACAGTAGAAAATATAAGTTATACATACCATAGCAGTTACATGAGGCTTTGATTATGGAATGAGTTCATCATGGAGTCAACAGACCGTTTGACCAACATCTGTATATATGATGTTATTTTCACATACAGATATTTTCGTGAATGACGAGGTCATAGACATTTTTGCGAGATATTGTTTTCACGAACTGGAATTACTATGTCAGGATGGAAAAAACATACCCATAACTTTGAACATGTTTGTTAACTGGTCTATTGCGTGTGGTTGAGCTGCTGCACTGTGTTAATGATATGTACGTTTCTGTTTATGTACAATATACTGTATGATTTCATACAGCAATCTTCAATCATTCTTCTATGTACAAATTACGTTGCCGCCATTTTAAAAAATCAGTTTGTGTGCCATGTTTTAATTTGGAAGCACAGTCATACGTACTTCTATGAATTCTGGAATAGCATATTGTGTATCATTAACGCTTTTATTTTTGCTAAATTCTTTTGCTTTGTTCTTGTTCATATGTGAACATGTATTCAGGTACCTATACTGTTTTGTGCTCATGAAATAATAAAATTGGAAATAATGCACATTATCCTTACACAACATGATGACTGATTTTGTTCTGTTGACAGTGTCTTACTGTAGGGGCATTGGGTTACAGTTAGTAATTGCGAAGTTTGTTATTCCAAAGGTTTGTTAGTCTGAAGGTTTGTTAATCCGAAAAACGAAATGAGGTTGTAAATCCGAAGGTTCGTTAGTAAGTAACTTCTTTTCACTTTTCGATTAACAAACCCTGTTTCATATTTTAAGTCCAAATTTGGCTATTATCTCTGGAGACTACTTGCGAAGTAGGCTAATGCAAAAAAAAAAGAAAAAAGAAAAAAAAAAGATTGCCATTCAAATGACTATACATATAAGGGGCCTACATAACATGCCCATAAGTGAAATACATTGTGATAAGGACATTGGGAGGTCCTTTTTATTTTCTGTAGATTTTCTCTAATGTACTTAGGTTTTTCTTACATTCCTGTATTCAATTGTTAGCACACGCACGCACACACACACACACACACACATTTGCGCACACATGATCAAAAGAGAAAGAGAGCGAGAAAGAGAGAGAGAGAGAGAGGATGATGATTATAGATATTGATATACGATATTGTTCACTGCCTGAAATCACAAAAGCTAGTCAACCTTACCTTAATCCGAACTCATGCGTGGCTTGATTTCCACTTACTGTCTGAGTCAGACTCTGAGACACGATTCGAAAGCTGCTGTCTCCAGCCGGCCGGTAGGATGAGGTGGGCGTGTCTGCTGAAATCACTGACGGGACCCTTCTTCTGATTCGGAGAGAATCACAGTAACGCCTCACTTCAGTCGGGGACGCACCATCTCAGCCGGATGCCAGCCGAGCCGAAACGTACTCGAGTCTTCGGTGGTTCATTATTCATCTTCTGAGTGAATTCTGAACGAAGGGGGAGATTCGTGTTGAGGTGCGGGAATGGCGTCGACATGGAACATGGAGTCGTTAAAACCGATCATGAATTTCCTGCGATTTATCATGATGATTTTTATCTCCATCTTGAGTAGCCGGAGCTCTGGAGTGGAAGCGAGGTTTGAGTGGACGAGAAGTGAGCTATGCCGACTGGTTCCCAGCCCGACCGAACGGGCCGCAATTCCCGAGAACGTCCCGCTCCTGAACACTACCTTCAAACCATTCGTGTACCGCCAGCGAATAGCTCTCATCAATTACTTTCCACATCAAGCTGTTTTGGGTAAGATCATCTTTCTTCCTCTTCTTCTACTTCTTCTTCTTCTTCTTCTTCTTCTTCTTCTTCTTCTTCTTCTTCTTCTTCTTCTTCATCTTCTTCTTTTTCTTCCTTTTCCTCCTCCTCCTCCTCTTCTTCTTCTACATCTTCCAGCGTTATTCTATTGGATGCTCATTTCAATAATAACAAGTATTCATTTCATTTCTGTCCTTATTTTGCCAATTTCATCGATATTGTGTGTTTCCAAGTTATTTGTGTATATGAAGAGTATTCATTACCAAATTATTGATTTATAATTTCAAAACTTACTAAAATCATAATATCATTGTAGCCTCTCATTATCGTAGGTTTACCAACAAAGTCTTTAACGACAGAAACTATGCACAACTTAGAAGGCCCTACTTAATGATACGATACTTCGTTCATTAAAACTGACGCGACTTTGGATAAATCGTAAAAACACAAGGTTTCAAGTGATTCATTGTCTTTCTTTGATTTGTCCCATCGTAACGAGAGTTTTGTTTTGATTCATTATGAGTGTTTGGTATAGTTGTCCTGCTGAACGCATACTTGGCGTTTTGCCCTACTGATTTTGTTTTTGTAGAAGATGGAAATGTTTTTGTTTTCCAGCAGATGTCATTTTGAAGGGCCGTTTACTCCGATTAAAAAGTAATTCTAAGTGAAAAGTAAGTCAGAATCAAAGAAATTATTAGTTTTCAATCGAATTTTAGTTGTCAATCCGGGGGAAACGGACGTTCATCAAAATCAGTGATATGGACCACTTTCAATAGAGGGGATAGGGCGTGGGAAATTACAGTCCATTCTCTCTACAAACACATTCACTCAAATCATACACATATCCCACAAAGACACATTATTATACACACACTTGTGGCTACATACAGACATACAAAATAATCACAATATAGCATTGCATTATAATACATACACATCGAAACTGTTCAGCGGCCCCTGATAATTACTTCGTACATGTACGTATGTTACACAAAAATAGAGGATTATACTTTTGCGGAGAGCTCATGGAGAGTATTTGCACGTGCGGACATTTCTATATCATCTTTGTTTTTTTTATTTTTTTTTGGTCTCTGTATTATATTTTTCTGGTGCTCCCAGAAAGTAAGAGTGAAATCAAAACAAAGCAACATGTATTACATTTTGTCAATTTCTTGCACAGTACTTCCATATAGAGCACAAAAACAATTTCGTCAAACAAAATTCAGTTCGCAGTTCCTCTGCGCATGAGCAGAAAAAGGTCATTCGTACCAACAGGCATGTTGGTTTTTAAATTCACTAGGATAAGCAGCTGTGATGTAATGATTTAATATCCAGGTAATCCTTATAACTGCTGCTTGCCAGTCCATCCACCGGACAGCAAAAGTGGTACTAATTAGCAATATCAATAGAAAGATATTGTTAATACATTCAATGCAAAATATAGTAATGAAATGGAAGTTTTCCCAAGTGCTAATAATTATTGACAGACCATTCTGGTCATCTGGTCTACGCAAGTTCATTCTTAATTTGTTTGAACAGAATTGATGAATCCCGTAATTGTTACGTAAAGCTTATGCATCATGTCGCTCTGAAAACGAATAAAGTGCCCCTAACCGACTAAGAAAAACAAAACAAAACAAGAAAGATCATTTGTACCAATGTGCCCATGAGCTCATTCCGAACTGGCTTATTACTTCAGAGCTGCCACATGAGTATATAGTCGTAGGCTCTCCGTGAGTTTGTGTAAAGCAAGAAGAACAGCGGGAATGACTCACTGTCACGTGACCAAGACAGACTTTTTTTTTCAATACCTTCTCACACGACGCTATTTCAAATCAAATTCACAAAAAGCAATGTCTGATACTTGTGAGTTAGTTGTTGTTGTTTTCCTTTAGTTTTTTTCTCCCTTATTAATCTTAATTACAATGCGTTTGCTCTGGCTGAATAAATTTTGCCAATGTCACCGACCTCCCGTGGGAGTATTTTTCAGCTATGGAATAATGTGGTCTAGTGTATGACTAAGCCCACTTCAAGGAGAAAGCAGGGAGGGGGAGATGTTTGTGAACGTCGGGAGAAGACGTTGATCAAAGTGAACATGATCGAAATGAGGTCCTTTCACGGTCATGTGTCCGGCCACCTGAAATCGATTCTGTCCGTGGCGCCGCCTTTGGACGCCCGACCGACCAACCCCCGTTGAACTGCTGGGGGTAATGCGGCGTGAATGGGGGAACATGCTGGTGACTAAACCCACTACCGCAAAACCAAGACCAGAGAGATCCTAGCGGGAACCCACACCGCGTGTAATGCAATGCAATGCAATGCGATACAAAAAGAAGTACAATACAATAAGAGGATACAGTAGAGAACAAAATACAATTCAACTGACAGACTGACAGAGATGTAGAACATGCCGTGTGTGACGATCACGTTTATTATTATTATTTTAATCTCTCTCTCTCTTTCCTTCTATGCATCCCATTTTCCTTAACCAGATGGCAATCAAGATGTACTAAATAGAATTTTGTCCTCTTTGACAACAGATGTCTTCAAGCAGAAATCAACTTGATTAAAACAACTTTTATAAGAATAGGCTGGCGGGGATATTGTTCTTTAGAAGTGCAACTGTGCGGGCTTAGTGTGTCAACCTTCCAATTGTGAAAACAGTTTATTTGTCTTTATATCTTTTACTCTCATCTACTATTATATTAACATATTAATTATGTTCTTATTTACTCATTCATTTGTTTAGTAGATCTAATATAATTATTTAAAAATTTCAATTAGATATAAGAGTTAATGTGACAAGCACTCCTTTAGACGTAGTTGTGAATTGTGGATATTATGTTTTAATCCGTGCATGAAACTGAAATACATGTATGTTAAAGTCCGATAATTTCCTTTAGCTGGTGGAGTATCTCTTTAAGATATTTACGAAATAAAAAAAAGAAGATGATTGGCACCTGCAAACACACACACACACACACACACATGCACACACACATATTATATATAATGAATCACTTTATGATTTCGCTATGTTTTCTTCTTAAATGTTATTGTCGATTTATTCTTAAACTTTCGTCTATGTCTCTGTGAGAAGTTACTCAGCTTTTAATGTTTAATGTAGTGGAGCTATTCTCTAGGCATGATATGTGAATGTTTCCAACGGAATACATGGGGTGACTATAAGGAAGATTTCACCTTGTCATTTCATTGTGTCATGATTTAGTCTCAACGGTTGAAGACCCTCATTCTTCTAATTTTCCGGAGCTGTACATACTTGAGGCGATGGCCGAGTCGAGTGACCCCACCAAACCGCCGGAGCCCGTCGGCCGCTTCAAGAGCCCCAGCAGCAGCGTCGTGCTCCGGAGGTGCGACAACGATGTTGGCGTCCACGTAGCCATCGCGACGGACGTCGTCGAGGAGGTCGACGGTCTCAAAGAGAGCGGACTGACATTCGAGTGGGTTCCACCGCATGAGAATGAGGGGCTCGTGGATATTTGGTGATTACACCTAAAAGTTCTCCCTCCCCCCCCCCCCCTCCCACCCACGGTTTGTTTGGTTTATTCCCTTACTTGTATCGTCGCGATTCATGGGTCTGTAAGGCTAGCCTGACTCGATCCTTTTTCGGGATTTCGAACTTTTCCCTGCATGTCGCACTGAGAACGAATGAGCTCTAACGTTTCCCTTCCGAGATAGAAAATCCCGAGATAATGGAGGGAGAGCGCCCGGCTGGGATTTTGCTTTGCGTCCAATTTTCGCACACTAATTGATACAAAATATCAGAATAGAGCACTGTGCAGCGAATTGAACTCGGTGTCTATGAATCGCGACGATCCGGTGCTTGTGGTATTAAATCTGCACATTGGAAAGAGAAAAACACAACCAAAATTTGCCCATTTGAAAATGAAACAAAAGCATCAGTTTTTCAAAGTGCGCCCTCTATTGTAAAATTTTGAATTTGGAGGCTTTTGAATATTCTGCAAGCCAAGTAAGATTTCATGAAAAACAAAAGGGCTAAAATGAAAGAGATTTTTTACTCTACCTTGCGAAACGCTAATTATAAGAGAAGCAGAAAGGTAATCATGTGCAATTTTTTGAAAGGTACGAAAGGACTGAAAAGTACTTGGATAACCATAAAGCCATTTTCAAAACCACTCTTAACTCTCTTGTGTCGCACCAAAGTTGGCGATATCGATTCTATTCAATTCTTACTCTGTGTTGTAGTTGCATGCTCAAACCTAGCTGATATGGTACTTATTGTATCATCTCATATTTCGATTGCAGGATCACCAAACTTGAAGTGACGAAATCATATCGTCGACGGCGTCGCCGCAGGAATCGTCAATTCTGAAGCCTTTGCAAATAATTTGCCCGCAGTTGATGTACTGTACAGTGTACTAGTGTTTTCAGCGACGGAGATCCTGTCCACGCCAGTCGCCAGTGACGCCGGAACATCAAAGCCCGACAATGTGTACGCAACGTAGATGGCGCAAATCCTTGCTTACAGAGATAGACCCAGTACAGATTGCGTTGACGCTTGCATGCGTCCAGTGTGATGTAAATACGCTTCAATACTGTTGAATTCCAAAGATGTGTATTCAGTGTACAGTAAAGTGACAAGTTACATAACTCGTTTGAAGTTACATAATAATTAGCTTCATCTGTTTCAGACTCGTTTGAAGTTTGCTCAAGCTGTAATATTTTGGATTTTGTGGACCCCTATGGAAACCACCTCTTGCTGAAAAGGGTTCCATTCCATTAAGTAGCAGTAAATTCCATTCAATTCAATGATGAATGTGCTGTGAAAATCATTGCAATATAAAAACAACAACAAAATTGAGATAAAGATGTTTTAAATTGTGGTGAATATTTGTTTACTATATGTCGTGGTCTTGTGGATGATTAGCCATGCATTTGAATTTAGGCTCAAAGCTATGTAAGGTGTGGTTAACATTTCATACTTGTAAAATGATCAATTTTCCTTATTTATTGTATGGACAACAAGGTGATACAGAATATCGAGTTTTTTTAATCATTATAACGTATAATCTCTGTCTTTTAAATATTTTATCCAAGATGTGCCAAAACGGAGGTGTTGTAACAGCTCCATGGAAATTTATCATTTTCCACCTTCCCTCGACTACATTATGATTATGTTTACATAATAATTATAGATATAGATATAGCTGTACAACTGTAGGCCTTGGTATAAGATAGATACTGCGAGTAGATAATAATGATGACTTATATTTCGCAAAATCCACTCTGTAGAGTGCTCAAGGAGCATACATATATTACCCCGGTCACTGGATATCACTGTAATTTCCAACTAGCGCTGACATAGATAGATAGATAGATAGATAGATAGATAGATAGATAGATAAATAGATAAATAGAATGATAGATAGATAGATAGATAGATAATTATCATTTAATACATTTTCCAATGATATCCAGCAGCTGCCGATGAAAGTCCTTTCAGAAGTTTCCGTTTTCCGATTCAATGTTCTACATCACTTATTACTGCTTCATCAATCCCGCAGCAGAACTTTACTATCTTACTAATGAATGGGTTATTCATCTGTCTATTCAGTTATCGGAATTTAGTTAATTAGTTAGTTAGTTAGTTAGTTAGTTAGTTGATATTTGTTTATTTTTTTACTCGATAATTCATGTGTCTTTGCGTTTCTTCATCATTCAATCATATCATTGCTTTTGACATTCTTTTTAATCGAGAAGTTTTACTTGCCAGAGATAATATATACGTCGATGCTTTAAGCATAGGGCAGGAACACGTGCCCGTCGATTCAACTATAATCACGACATCATTAACAAAAAGGGAAAGAGAAAATAAAAAGGGGGAAATATGGGGTGTCGATGACTGAGTGCAGAATTTCCAAAGGTTTTTATGGCTTTTACGAGAATGGTTGTTATGGCGACGACCAAATTATGTTGGATGGAATTGACTCCCACCAGACGGTCGCCATTGCTGCTGTGTACGTGTACTTGTAATACAGTGGTGACACCAACTACCATAGGTATATATTCGCAGTGCCGTTGCAAATTTACCACCCCCGATTAGTCCGTTACTCATTGCTTGACGAGTGATGCAGCTATCAGTCTTCGCGACATTTTACAAGACGTTAGAGTACAATTATTATCCCTTGAATGTTCTCAATTATATTGTTTAATAGATTCATTTTGTGGTATATTTTTCCTCACGGCATGTGAAATCCCTTAACTCCAAAAGGTGGTAGCTGTATAGGGCATGCCTCTCGACGAAGGAAGATTGAATTGTATTGAAACGACAGAAGATAAAATAAGAAGTTGGCCAATGAAACAGAACTTAGGCATTTAACATTAAATATGTATTCTTACAATTACTACCACAGTGTTCATATAGTAGTGTTGCTATACACCCGAATTACCACGGTGTCAAGAACTGTAGTCCTCCACTAACACAAAGATATACAGCTATAAGTTAGCATTGTTGTCAATAACTATTAAAATAATGTGTTCTTCTTCTCTTATTATGTCTGGTTGACGTTTCTGCTTGATTCAGAGTTGAATAAAAACTATTACGAAAAAAAAACAGTTTTAGTGTGACTCATTTTGTTACATTTTATCTTGATCAGTGACAGGGGAAGGAAGTAAGCTTTATAGCCATATTTATATAATTTTTATGTTTTGTTTAAGACGTTTCCTTCTATTTCTTTTTTCTAAACGTGATCCCATATTCTGTGAGTTTACTATGTTCAAGTTAGTACTAACAAAATAATGGCAAGGGTTTGTTCAGTAATGCCGGTGCTCTGGGTTTTTTAAATTATCATAGTAATTATGATTTTCTCATACCATTACTATGACTATACTTGTAAAAATAGTTATAACAATAATGATGATAATAACGATAGCAATAACAACAATAATAATAATGATAATAATAATAATAATTATTATTATTATTATTATCATTATTATTAATATTATCATTATCATTATCATTATTATTATTATTATTATTATTATTATTATTATTATTATTATCGTTTTTTAATTAATGGTATTAGGCAAACTCACTGCATCAATACTTCCACACGAGGTAGAGGCACCATCTCCCCGGGACAACTAATTCATATTCACAGTACGAGAAAAACTCACTTTATTTTCAGATAGTAGAGCGTAACGTCGTATCAGGTTACGTAAGAAAGACAAGGAGTTGTACACAAATAGAGAACATGAGATTCCCGAAATACCAATAGAGTTTACAATAATCATGAAGGCGAGTTCGAATACAAAATGTGAAAGTTTGTGCGATCAGAGCAAGTTGAGATGAGCAATCGTGCCATTAGCTTCAAACACATTTCAGAGAGAAACAAGTCTTTTAAAGGAACGAGGCCTTATGCGTCGTCGTATATTAGATCGACAGATGGAGATTTTTAGAGATGATATAAGTTCATCCGAACATGCAAACAAACAAAACAAACTGATTTCCCCATGATTATTCTTTTCATAATCGAAAAGAACACTTTTCTTTTGCACCAAAATCATTTGACCCTCCGATCTATTTTGTCCTCTGTTGGCTGCTGTAATTTTGTTTGCTTGGTTGGTTTTTCGTTTGTTTGTTTGCTTATTTTCACCGAGTCCCTTCAGCCCTGCACTGCTTTAGCAAATAATTTGAGTGACTATTATTATATCATATCACATCGAAGGCATACTGCGCACTCGAGATCGCTTCATTTTGGCGTCCGAGTTTTACAAACGTGGCTACACCAGTTACCAATAACTATGGCAACGATTGAAAGTGATTTTATCATACATCTCTTACCAATGGGTAAATGTATTATTTGAGAGCATTCCATTGACTAGAGGTGTATCATTTTGCCAACGATTAGGATGCGTAGTAAGATTACCTCGACAAACTTAGCACTGGTAGGTAAAAAAAAAATCATCCGATGTTTTTATATAATAACCTCTAGGAGCAGACGACACAATTTGTTTCACAACAAAACTCATCAAAACACATAGCAATTTACCGAGTTTATCTCTTTCAGAGTTAACTCGGCTCGTCATTAAAATCATACATATTTGGCAAGTCGATTGTAACACCATAACTCTATCACAAGAACAAGTCAGCGATTCTGTAAAATAAAGGATTGTTACAAATTGGTAGCAATTGCGTTTGAGCAAAAAACCGCGTCTCAGTGACTTTACCTTTGGGCCAATAGATGTTTCATTATTAAAAAAAAAAAGTCAGAGTTCAGTCCTTGCATGAATAAATATTCAAAGTTTTTTCCCAGAATTTGATACAAGACAATGAAATAAATGATATAAAATACTGGCGGTGATGTAACTACTCATCTTATTTCGTCTTCATCTTATTATTTAAAACATTGTTTCACCATGCAGAATTTCAATCATTGAACGTATCTTTGATTCAATTTGCTTGCCAATGTCATGGCAGCTGTCAAAAATTGTTCATTACAATACCGTGCGGCAGAGACAGCGTTGACTCTGACCAAAATCATACTTTATTATTGATTATAATCATAAATTAATTTCTTTTATTCGGCTGACGGAATCCCTAATAATTTATGACCTTCGAGTGTTGCGCCACAATCTCGATATTCGTCTGAATTTTTTCTCTTCAGAATTCCGAGCTTTTTTACTCTAGTTTTAAATACGAACAGGTAAAGCTATGAAACATTGGATGCTTCAATTCATCCTTCACCAATTTCAAACATCTCCCAAATTCTCTCCTGACCCTGGACGCACTTTCTTATCTGTCTTTCTGCATTTATCTTGTGATCTATGTAAACGTTACATTTGCCAGACTGTAACAGCGTAACAGTAAACATAATATTGTAACATTATGACCATGATCAAGAACTTTGATTTGTGTCGCTTCAATGAGCTCAGACTCTGTTTGAGATCGGCATAATATTCTGGGTAAAGTCAGAGATGGTATGCCTGTAACACTTTCGATTGTTTACAGTAGACATCATATTTTAAGCACATTTTTTTTCATATCCTATGTACGAAGAATTTCCATGGCGGACGGTAAGGTAATCAATCAGTCAGTCAATCAATCAATCAATCAATCAATCAATCAATCAATGAACCTATCATTACTGCCGTGCAGCCCTTACATATAGGACTGGCCTGATGCATTTCTCATTTATAGCCGATAATAAATTCAATCATTATTCAAATTTGTTCTCATACTGTACGTTCTCTCCAGCGGGTTATGCCAGGTAGGGAACGAAGTACAGTCTTTCTGTTTCCCCTTTGCGTGTCTCTTATTTTGAAATAATAATGAAGGATTGGTGTGACTGATGATTTAGTGAGCACGATCCATGTTAAAGGACAAGTCCACCTTCATTATACATGTGGATTGAGTGAAGGCAACAATATTATTAAAATTTGGACAATCCGTTCAAAAGTTATGAATTTTTAAAGTATCTGCACAGTTACTGCTGGATGAGAAGACTACTACAGTGTATGATGTCATATGCGTACAACGACATAAGGAAAATATAAAGAGAATTTCACAAAATTTTACTTTTTGAAAAAAGTGCGCATTTCCTCGACTCGTTACTGACATATGTTATGGGTAATATCATTCCCATTGCCTTTAGAAAGAGGCAAGTCAAGTGCTCTTTTATTATGCGAAAAAAAGTGAAAATATGTTGAATTTTCTTTACATTTTCTTTATACTGTTGTACTCATATGACATCTCGAGCTTTAGTAGTCTCCTCATCCAGCGGTTCCAACACAAAAATTTTAAAAATTCATAACTTTTGCATCGATTGTCCAATTTTCCTCACACTCTCAATGATGTGTTCTACTAAAATGACTAATATTGCTGCATTCACTCAACCCACATGTCTATGAAGGTGAACTTGTCCTTTAAGCCTACATGTATATATTAGAGTATATGAGTTCCCAGTGAGGGACATCTGGTCCTGCCAACCAGACAGTAGGGCCTTGCATCTTCCCTAGCTCTACGTATAAAGAAATTATATCATTATCAAACCATTTAAAGATCCTAACGAAATCGTAAGTCAGAAGAGTTGCAAACGCGGTTGCTTTATTTCCCGGACGCATTTTCAGGAGTTGCTAACAAAAGCGTTCATGCGGTTAAAGTTAATCGTTGTTTGTCCGAGCAGAATTATTCATGGTGTTTGCGAAGTGTTCATGGGAAGAGGTGACGTTTTGAAGAAAAAAAAAAAGAAACAGGAAAAAAAATTCAATGTTCCATGGAACATTACAGACGTTTATGACGCGCGGTCATGCTTGAACAGTTCGCTCTACACCGAGATCATTGGTCGTGGGAAAAGATGGATTCTCTATTCAGAAAGTGGAGCGCACCCGTCATGTACAATTTGTTAGCCTCTGCCCAACTGATAGGAGCAAAAGAATTATATTCTATTGTAAATCAATATTTTGAAATTATTTAAGATATAATGACGAGCAGTATTTTTTCATATTATTGTATCTCTAATTTAAAAGGCGGTTGGTTATTCGGTCTGCACGCAAGGGAAGTAAAGGAAGATTTATTTCTTTGTGTCACATGGTCACGATCATTTCAGATCGTAACCATGGTGACTGAAATAAGGAATAGTAATTTAGGGGTCATTCGTGTCTGCAATCATTTTTTGATAATGACTGCAATCTATATTAACATGAAGAGGGCATATCGCCACTAGCATAGCATCGCTAGAAGTCTGTATATGTATTAAAGGGATGATATAGTATTGGTTGAGGTGAGGATTCAGCTTCTAACTTTTTTGCAAGATACTTAAAAACCACTTTATAAAATGTTAAAGAACGGGAATTCAAAGTTCCTTTCATGAAAGTTGGTTTTGAAATGGCTTAGATATCCAAAAACAAATAAAACAAAGCGATCCTAATAAAAGGTGGATCGCACCTTTAATTAGGATTGCTTTGTTTTGGATATCTCGGCTATTCCAAAAGCGATTTTCATTAAATAAACTAGGAATTCCTCTTAGAATTATGTGCTCTTCCATATTTCAAAAAAGATTCTCATTCTCTCAAAAAATTACCATTAAAAATGTTGGAAACCTGAAGTCCCGTCACAACCGAAACTGTACCATGTTTGATCAGTCAGATTACATATACGATTGATTTCATCCTGTCCGAATCAAACGTTCACTTTGATGTTACGCTGCCCAGGTGACAACGTCTACATCTTCCACCAATTGAAGCAGATTTCTTACTTTTCTCCACATTATAAATGAGGGTTATGTAAAACAATGGTGTACAAATGTAAATGGTGGAATTACTTCCGCTGCAAATATTCAGTTTGAGAGCAGATTGGTGACGTGTCTTGTAGCTTGTCGATCGGAGCTACAGGCTAATCGACAGGCATCCATCGATTCATCCAACGTCGGCACTTATCCACGGACTTCTTTCGGAACTCCTCCTCGATCTCCTTCTCCACGTCGGTCAGCTGAGGAAGCTCGATCTTCGGGTCGAGGCGGACATCGTAACGCACGTCGTAGCCCGGGAACGTCATGTCGAAAGATCGTTCGCGCAAGGGCTTCGCGCGAGGTGGGTCCTTTGCGGCATCGCCCGCTGCGATGCCCAGTCGAGTTGAGGGTTCGCCCGTCTTGTGTCGTCTTTCACTGGCCGGGCTGAACTTGAACTCGTCCTTGTCGCGGAACCTGCCGGCATTCGTACTGCTCTGCGGCTTCTTACGTTTGCCGAAGAACGTAAGAGAAGAATCTTGCTTGGCTTTCTGCCTGACCTTCGCCGACTTGTGAGACGGTGGTGGCGAATTGTGCTGCTGGTTTTGTCGCGCAAAGTCTTGAAGCTGTTGCCTATGCTGCTGGTTCTGTTGAAGCTTGCGACTGTAAAACCCTGGGGATTTCGGGCTACTTGCGCCTTTACCGTCAGTGAGTTCATTGCCAACCGCTACGCGCATTGCATATGTAGGCTGATTGTCATACGTGGTAGCTGCACCCCGCGACCGTACGATCTTTGGCGATAAGGTCACTAAACGCGTCATTGAAACACACTTCTGACTTGCGTCGAGCTCCGGCAGCGGTTGTTCGAGATGCGTTTCGCTCTTACTCCTCCGCGGCACTTCCCTGGTTAACAACCTTCCAGCGATATGTCGCACAGTGTTCGCGACAGCGATATCAGCCGCCCCAGAAATCCTGTTTGTCGTCGGACCTTGTGGAGTAGGATCCTGACCGGCCGACTCGCCGTCGCGCGGTCCCAAGCTTCGGCGAACCTCATCACAGCCATCCTTCGCCCTGGCGACATTCGATTTCCGCGTCGTCAGCAGCTCATTAATCACTCGCTTCGCCTCGCTGGATGATTTGATTGCCGATATCGATTTCCGGGTCGAATGGTCGTCCGCGATGATCATGCCGTGTTCCTGCCTTCGCCCGTCTGGAGAATGCTCCTCAGGGTCGTCTAACATCCCAATCTCATCAGTCGAATGTCCCGATTCCTTCATGCTTCCATCGACACTCACTGCTGATCATGGCTGGATGGGAGGAAGGATGGGAAAGAAGGGATGGTTTTTCCACCAAAATCAAAAATCGCACTTCTGCGTGGTAACAATTTCGATTACATTTTCGTTTTCACCTTCACAAAACACAGAAACAAAAGAATGACGACTTCACAGGATTGCTTTTTGTTGCAGCAGCTCTAGCTGTTTTTTTTTTTCTCCCTCGCAATGCGGCATTTAAATATACCGCATTAGTAGTGACTGGTGCAGAATTCTTACGAGATGAACCGCTATCTACTAACGCAAAACTGGTTGAGTTTTCACACGCGTGGAGGGAGCATTTACTCGAATCAGTCGCACCTGAAGACACATTGAAAACATTCAACTCCAGCGACGTTTACCTGTGATCTCAGTGAAAACATTTCATTGGCACGTTACCTCCATCTCTCTCTGTGCGATGCTGCAAGAGACATTCCGAGGAAGTCTAGCGTCAACCAGCGACCGAGAAGGCAATGTGAACTTGTGAAGTCGGACAAGCATCGAACGCCAGCGACTTCGGATGTTCATTGTCTAATGTGTCAATATGTAAAGATACATGCTGCTGACGTTGTTCCGCAGTCGTCTATACAGGATCGTATGGCAGCAGACGATACGACAGAGTGACGTAGATGAGCGAACTCTCTCTCGTTTAAGCAGTCACGTGGTGCGAAAAAGTATGGCGGGAAATCGAGTTGTCGATTCTTTTTGGTCTCTATCAAGTTCTGCTTCCCCTTAACGTCCAGGATGCGGCACGAGGGAGCAGCATCGAAGGCAGTGAGAATGCTGGATTACGTCGTTTACATCTGCGTCAAGAAAGAGACAAGATGAAATACAGCGTGAGACAAAGTTTGAAAGCCTTCCGCAAATTAAGAGAAGGGAGCAATAAGTGAATGCACAGTGATCCAGCTGAATCTCTGGGAGTTTCTTTCGAATAAATTCAGCACTCACACACACACACACACACACACATCAAAATTGCACTCAGGCTCTGATGTCTAAAATATTATGATCAAAACCAGCTAGATATTATTATCTTCAGTTTCCTTTTGGTGTTTAATTGGAACTACGTCAAAAAAGATGAAAAATAACCTCCTGAAACTGCAAACTACATAAGTTCTGGGCAAGAAAGAGAATAACATCTCCCCCCCCCCAAAAAAAAAAAAAATCCCTATTCGTGACCTGTACCCCGTTGACCCATTTAACACATTAGCAAAGATGATTTATGGCATATGGATAAAGATAGGAATAACACACACCCATAAACGTACACACAAAAATCAATGGCGCAAGACGAAACATAGAAAGATGCCACGTGTTTCCGAAGCGATGAATCTAATGTCAACACATTCTAGAAAGTGGTGTCTAAGTGGGCATTTTCAGGCTTTTGATGTTATCTATATACGTGGAATCGTTTTGTCCCTATCATTACTGAATTTATCGTTTCCCTATTTAATATTCATTGCAGCGTTTCCAAACCTAAGACGAAAGATTTAATCATTAGATATCACATAATCATTATCTTTAATATTAACATTATAACGTGTTTCTATATACATGTATTTTTGTTACAAAATAAATATATATATATATATGTATATATATATATATATATATATATATATATATA
This sequence comes from Diadema setosum, assembly GCA_033980235.1. Lineage (NCBI taxonomy): Eukaryota > Metazoa > Echinodermata > Echinoidea > Diadematoida > Diadematidae > Diadema > Diadema setosum. Next base: position 32,053,198 of record CM067075.1, on the reverse strand, counting down.
TATATATATATATACATATATATATACTCCTAGATGGGTCATTTGGAAGACATTTCCATTTGTTTTATATGCAAATTTTAAAATACATGTTCAATGGCAATTTACGCAATGGAGACACGAAAATTGTCCATTTGTCTCCCTAATGAAGACACTTCCCCCCAATATGTCTCCCTAAGGTGCCAACTAGGGATATATATATATATATATATATATATATATATATATAGGATAGAATGAGAGATAGAAAGGAGACAGACAGAAGAAGTGAGAGAGAGAGAGAGAGAGAGAGAGAGAAACCTACAAATTTTCCCGATGTGCTGCATTTCACCTGTTGCGTGTGCTAAATTGACTTTCATTATTCAATCAGAAAGAGAGAGAGAAAAAAAAATCAATCATTGACAGATTAAAACTGACTTCCGTTAGGTCTTGAGAATTTTTCTCCGATGTTTAAGTCTTCCGGGTTTTTTCTCTACTCTCATCTGATTCCATTTCTCCCGCAGCACCCTCCCCCTATCTCTCTCTCTCTCTCTACGTCTATCTACTTATTTATCTCTGCGTCAGTATACATTGAAAAAGCATTGTGCTGAATAGACTGCGCAGTGAATCAATTTGGTGACATTCATTAGCAGGTGTTAACGCCGGCAGTTCAAAGTTTGTTCCGTTTACGATGAAATAGTATGAATGCTGCGTATAAAAACGTGAACAACAAAGGAAGAAGAAAAACCACGAATAAAGCTAGAAACATCATTATTTTGGGAGGACTTTGCGGCACCTGCCTGGTCTACGTTCTGACGTCAGAACATTTCGTCAGCACAGGGCTGGCGAGACCAATGTGTGATTTGATAATGTATATTACATCGAGTGATATTGTCGGTATGGAGAAGCGACGCACGGCACATATCATTATTGGCCATTTTAATATTCAGACAGATACATCTGCCTGCAGTTGCAGCTTCATACTGGAAATTTCTCTTTAACAAGGAAACAATATAATCAATGAATATCCTAAATTTTCTGTTTATTCCTTACCAACTAGCTGGAGAGAATTACGTCTCTTTTCTATACTTTTTTTTTGTTCATCTATACAAGCTACAAGCTTGGCTTTTTAGCAGTCCCCTCCATTTCCGACCTTTTCTTTGTTATGATTCAGTCACATTTTGTCCATGTATTTCTTCAACTAGTATGTTTATTGATTCATGTAAACAAATGACGTATATCTAAATTTCATTTGGAAATGTAAAAGTTACATTGTACTTAATTTGTTTATATGATATTGTCATATAATATGCTTTGGCCGGAAATGAAATAAAAATGAAATGAATGAAATGAAATATGCTTCGCTTCAAACTCCGCCCCTATACTCCCTCTTTTCTGATTTCTTATCCCCCATCCTATCTGTCATCCTACGTTGCTATATCTATCTCTTTCTTTGTCAGCTGACATGGCGCTTCTTGGTCTTAGATGAGCCCCAGTCACATAGTTGCTTGCGTTGAGTTTGATACGTCCGCCGCGAATCACAATGGAATAGATACAAATAAGTGGACGCAGCAGGCATCCGCAGGGTCGTAAATACGCGTAAACTGGCCCGTAGTGAAACGAAAAATTACGGCGCCAAGTCTGTAAAATGTTGATTTTTTTTTTTTTTCACGGATGCAGACTTACGCAAGTAACCGTAACTAAACGTTGGTAGCAATCCGTAAGTGAACGCAGCTATCCGTAGCTTGGGCGCAAACCATCCGAGGCAATTTGTATCCCGGGCCCTGTCCATTTTTACGGACGCAACGCCAGGCGCAGAGAGTTATGTGACCGCATGGGGCATTAACTCTAGAATTTGCTCGATCTGAGCTTAACAAGCTTCAAGAAAAAATTGTAAGGAACTTTATTTACTTAGATTACGAAGATGAATGTTGTCTTGTCTACTCTCATCTTCAAGGTATGATGCTGTACTTCCTCCCCATCTTACGTAATATTCCACTCTTCCTCCTCTTTTGTATCATCTCGTATTATATCTTACACGCATGCAGTGTCCCAATTAGTTTATCTGTCTTGTTCCACTCTTATCACCAGTGCTTGCGGATAGCCCCTCCACTGATCTTTATTAGCCGCCACTTTGAGGTTGAAAATTCTTTTCCCCTTGTGTATCTCTTCCATTTTGATTGTTTGATTAATTGTTATTCAATTATCTATGCCTTCAGTTCAGTTCAGTTCATTTTTTTCATCCAACAAGGATAGAAATAAAGTATGATATTATAAAGAGCTTCGGTAAGCTTTGCTTCGGAGTTTTTATTTGTTTGTGGCTTGTTCTTTGAATTGGACTCCGCCACGTTTTGATATATATATATATATATATATATTTTTTTTTTGGGGGGGGGGGGGCGGTTAAATGTTGGCACATGTATTACTATACAAAATATTAAGTAGAATTTATTCCAGGAACTTGCTTTGTTATTTCATGTTGGAAATTAAGGTTTCGCATTTCAGAAATGTATTCCTGACAAATGTATCTTATTGCTTGTGTATTTCGTTTGGGAAAAATGAAAAAAAAAAAGTGAAGATAAACTCGACTCAGGTGGATGCATGCATGTAATGGGATACATTATATGTGTATGTGTGTTTGTAATATATATGTATGTGTCCCTGAACAATAGTTTGGTTTTTAGCTGTCATATATATCTCTCAAAATCTATTGTCGTTGACCTTTCTCATGTTACTTGTCTATCTGGTTGAAGATAGATTCTTTCTTGCTGTTCATACTTATATCCACCATCTTTTCTCTCCCTCTCTATGTATCTATTTCTCTCTTTTATTCTTCACCACCCCCTTTATCTCTGCTTCTTTGTCTAACTCCCAGGTAAACCATTTTCCTGAAGGCATATACCTGCAGGCTCTCATCTGCTGCTATCGATATAACACTCTTAAGTCATTTTCTCACTGTGCTCTGTCAACTGGTTCTCCCCATGTGCTATTATCGCTTTGTATCGACATACTACATCGCTTTCAGCAATGCCACATGAAATAGAAGTGTCACGCAGGTAGCACGAAGAAAAAGAAGAAAAAAGAATAAAATCGATTTTTGTACATTGTAGGACAAAGTGTCATCGAGGTCATAGCTATCGATCTCAGCTATCGATTTCTTTTGTGCAAAACCGTTCAATGTTACCTCTTATCGCACCTAAGCCATCGGGTCTGTGTGGCTGTGCGAAATGATACACTTATCTCTCAAACTCACCGCGTGTACAATAACTTGTTTGTTTGTGTATTTTCCCCTTGAAATGATCTGATTTCAGATTTTGTCGAGAACACAGGATTGCATTGCATTGTTCAATTAGAAATAGAGAATAGTGAACTTGGTCAAGATGATAACTTTTCCACTTCCAGTCAATATCTGTTCGTATTAAATTCACAATGGACAGTACTCCAATATTGATAGAAGACGATATGCTTTGATGATATCGTTGTTGTTTTTTTCCTTGTCTCCAACGAGCTACACACATCACTTACCCTGTCCAAAGAATATCATTTAAAGTTTGTATCAGATGGTCAAAGTGACTTATTTGACGGAAAATCTCTTTGTCCTATCAGTATTGTTTATACCTGTCGCTACGCCCTGTGTAAAGTGCGGGCGGTGAGCCCCCGAAACTAAGTACATGTATTTCCCGTTAACCAAATTATTTTTTCACTCTCCTCTGTATTAATAATGTTTGAGCTTTACTTCATTACGCACACATCATTTTTGCTACGTTTTAGGGACTATGGAGGGGAAACCTATACGCTATACATAATATACTTCATATACAACACTGTGTTTACTATATTGACTTTCCCCTCTTTTTCATGTAATGCTTTCATCCTGTATTTGTTCGTCTTGTTATGGTTGTTATATTTCGCAGTCTCATGCTGAAAAACAGCTTTCAGCTGAGTGCCGTTTATTAACCATGATTAAATGAATAAAAGCAAACTGTTCCCAGCTCTATATGCAGGCCTTGCCTTAGAACTAAATTACTTATATGTTAATTTTTAATCTTTGCTCTTTCCATCGTTGAGTAAGAATTTATTTGCTATGCCGTTTAAGAGCGAATGTCAATGTGCCGCACTTTATTTGTATCTGAGGTATATTTTGTTTCATAGTTGTTGTTTTTTGTTCAGACAAAAAGAGGACAAAAGTGAAGGTAAACTCATCTAAACTCATCCAAAGGTAGTCCGCTCTGCAGCATCATAACTTGCATTAGCTATCCCAGATGTATTACATCCTGAATCATCCTAAATAGATTTGTGGCATATCTATCTATATAGCTCATCGACACAGAATGCAGTAAGCTCCAACCAATGCATGATAATAACTTATTTTCCCCTTCCTTGGCTATGTGGCAATAAAATATTTTGTTCACTATTATGTTCGCATTTATGGGGACGTTTCCCCCAACAAGCACCTCTTTAAGTTGTCATTCATTTCACCTGTTCGTATCACGTACATTTCGACACTAAGAATCTATCGTTTCACATGACTATGATTGAAGATATATCGTCGGACAAGCCTGGTTAAAAAGGGCATTTAGTACAATTCTCATACATTAGTGATATGTTGCTCTTAGCAGTCAAACCTATATGCATCAGGGACAATAAGTGTGCGTGCTTCTGAACTTGCACAAATGTTCGTCGCACAGTAAGAAGCAGGTGAATTTTCAGTTGATGTGAATCCTCCGTACACGCCATCGCTTCCCCGAGGCGCTTTCTTGACAGTGATAAAATGTTCCCCAACGCCGCCTGGGAAGTTTATTGTGGCAACCTACCTCCCTTTTTCCTAAATATTACGTCTCAGCACTTTATTGTTTGCTCATTATTTCATTATTCTATGAGGCTACGTTGCCCTTCTGGACTGACAAATAGGATACAATAAATGCCACCGATGACAAAAAATAATATGACTAAGATTGATTATCATAATGGATTGTGATGCAGACGGCATGAATAACAAAACTAATGATTTAGTTATCATAAGATCCCATGATAACAGTGAGCAGCTATCAAGAAGACAAAAGATGAATGGAAAAAAAAGAAGAAGAAACGAAAAAAAGAAAATGAGAAAGAAGAGGGAGGGCCGAAGAAGGAGGAGGAGGAGGATGACGAGGGGAATATATTGCTCGACCATCCCCTTGTTAGAAAGAAGAGGCAATGACCAATACATGTAACAACCATAGTTACATTTACCAGAAGTACCAAATTATCTTTACGACTATTCACGATCCATGTCTCATTCTGAGTGAAGTGAATATCAAATGATATGTTGACGCAGGTTTGGATTCTCTCTTTCTTTGTGATCGTTTGAAAACCATTTAGCTCCAGGTACTCCATTTTTTTTTTTTTTTTTTTTTTTGGGGGGGGGACATTGAGATACATATAAATGATATCACTGGGAATGCCCCTACTTCGGTCGTTCAACTGAATTACTAGGGCGTTGCTAAGAAACGCGAACAAACAATTCCGAGATTATTTTCATCTCTTTTCATTCGTCTTTCCTTTGTACATTATAGCGTGCGGTGCCGGATATACGCGCTCGACACAAGCACCAGAAAAAAAAAAATCATAAAAAACAAAAAACAGCCTTGAGTGTGGCTGTTCAAACAACATCTAACCTCTCCCATTAGTTCACACAATGATCGCTGCTGTTGTTGACTTAACGTAGAAAAGAATGATTTATCGTTCCATATTTTTCTCTTCAACTTTAGTTTCAAAGTTCAAACTTTATTGTTAGCAGGAAATACAAAGTGTTGGTTGAAATTGGACATGCATTTGAATAACACACAGGAAGTAAACAGAACAGTGTGTATATTATCTCACCTCCCTGCTATGATCAACACAAGAAGAGACACATAGGCCTACAATCACTTACATATTCTTAAAAACAGAGGAAAGAATGGAGGTATAACCACTCAAAAGACTGCCTTTTTCATGATATGTGTGTTTATGTTATACCACAACCGACAATAAACGAGATAAGACATTGGCATTTCCATGTTCTCAGTGAAGACTTGATCTCTCGGATGTTGATGTTAATGAGGGTGGTGTATATAGAAGCAATGTGTCAGTGTAAGCTGTGAGCGTCACCAGACAGCAAGTTTGAAATCGAAAAAAAAAAAAAATCAAACGGGTACATTTCACAACATGGCGTCCGCCGTCACATGGAACTCAATTTTGGCTATCTGCATCTCTCAAAACATCCAACGGATTGATCTGAGATGATATAAAGCGACTGAATTCTGAGAGAACATGCAAAGTTGAACAAAACGGGCTGATATATCAAATTTCACTGTTTTTGAAAATGATCGTGAAGCAAATTGAATCAAGAGGCTTGAACATGCTTAAGATATGTCTCTTGTATGATCAAACAAACAAATATGAACAAAGAACAAAAAATGACGAGGTTCCTTTGCTAACATCTATTTCCAATTTAACCCTAGTTTATTGATACTACAAACGGTCACATTTTCAAGCATGTCACCAATCTTTTCTTGACGTCTTGATAAATTTTTGTTTTTTTATCTATTCTGATGACCAACTATATACAAAAACAACATTATTTCCTTATTTCCGTGGGAATATCACATTTGAATCAACACGCTTGTCATCCATATCGTCGTATAATTTGTAAGTGTTGCAAGTTCAGCTTTCTTTGGTCTACGAGTTCCCTTTGTGCACCTCTGTAACTCATTTTGGACATCCCCCACCCCTTGGGGTCTGCCAGAAAAACGTGCTCAATTTGTATAAATTTGGAAACAGTTTGTATTGTATCGGAATTAGATCAAATAAAATATAGACATGGTACAGCTCGTTGTGCTGTAGAAGTATTGCCCGATTGTCCTCTGCGAAAGTTGTCATTATTGACAGATGAACAGAAACAAACAAACAAACAAACAAATGACGGGAAAGAACAGAACTCCTATAGAATAAATCAGTTTTAGCTAAGTATTTCTATATTGAGGCACTTAATTCAGATCTCAGCTGCATGCAGATATCTCCCTGGGAATTTTCTGAAATGCCACGAAAAAAAAAAGAGAAACAAAGCTAGTGAGGGTGCTAGCTGTACTAGCTGTATACGGAAAAACTACACCAGTAAAGAAGATTTTCTACAGCATTACAAATAACATAATAATGACTAACACTATAACATTATAGCTACGATTTTATACCTGGTTATCTTTTTCTGGCCAGTCTACATCGGAGAAGGTGTCTTGTGAATGTCTGATCCCTTATTCCCCAAAACCGAAACAGGTCATCTCGGCATCCCTCGGACACTCCATCCAAACTTCGATCGTCACGGAATTGCCAGTTCATGCATCCAACGCTGACATACCTATCAATCCGAGCATCACTTTCTGGGGGATCAAATGTGATAAAAATAGAGCTTTCCGCCCAAAAAGAAAGAGAAAAACTATATGCAAGGGAGAGCGATGCGAAATTGGTATGGATCAATTGACGCCTTAGTCACGAATGAACGGCAAAAGGGACTTTGCCGTTTTCACAGTTGTGTGCTTTTCATGGCACGGTTCAATTGTTTCTCCAAATACAATAGTCATTCTCCCTGTGTCTACCAGTTTTTTTTCCCCCTCCCGGTCTTTCTTTTAAATCAAGTGGCATCGATCAGTGTAAGTAGCACGGGTATGCGGATTCCCTTGACACACTGCTTAAAGAGCACTGTGAGTGTTTGTCCCGCTTATGATCTTGTTTGTCCCGCGTATGATCTTGTTTGTCCGGCGTATGATTTTGTTTGTCCCGCTTACGGTTTTGTTTGTCCCGAACAGCTGTTTATGACAGATGGCAACAAAAGGCCACCAGTCCGCGATGAATATTAAATTAATGATTTGCTTCATGCCGCGACGGTAAAAGGATGGGAGCTTAGCAACGAGAAATGATGGATTGATGGTCGGTATTCGAAGTGCTTTGCTTTCTGTCTTTACTGACGCTACTTGTGTTCGACAGCAAAACGAGGAACAAAAGAGTGCTATGTTTAGAAAAGCAAAGTTGAATGGTGTTGATGGACTTTGTTATCACTCTCTGAAGCCGAACGTTACGTGAGATTCGAATGAAAGACCCCAAAGTATTCTTGAGTTCAAATGTTTTCCCCTCTCCTGTTATACGTGAAGTGGCTTTGCAGTTATCTAAACACAGTGAGCGGTGATTACGTTTCATTCTAAAGCATCAAACAACGCAGTAAGCACCTGGAAGAAAAAAATAGCCTTCAGTGGAAACACTAACTATTACCAAATATTGTGTATACGATTCTAGAATTATACGATTCTAGAATTATACGATTCTAGAATTATTGGTGTTAACGTGTGTTAGAGACTATAGTCCAAAAAAAAGGATCAGACGCCTGGTAGTTTTACTATCATTGAATGCTATCAAACTTTTGTTTTGTGATGTCAAAAATGTATTTGTCATATGACCTGTGAAAAAGCACAATGTTTTTCGATCTGATCAATAAAATCCAGAAATACAAAAAAAAAGCACCTGGAAACCATTAACAATTTTTTTTTTAATTTTTATGGTACAGAATGATATGAGCCACTATTTGTCGATACAGACTGTATGACTTGAAAAGGGGCAAGAGAGATGAATCTATTCTATCTCTCTCTTGTCTTCTTCTTTTGTTGTCTTTCTCTTAAAGGCATAGGCCTAGTTTTGAGGAACCCCCGTGGTTCAGTGGATAAGGCAAAAGATTCCCAATCGTAATATTCCTGGTTCAAGTCCCTCGACTGCATCGGTTGTGACCTTGTGGTGAATACGAAAGGCATCAATATTATCAGCCTCACTGCTCTCCAGAGCCGGGGACTTCAAACCGTTATCAAGGTATATCTGCATGCCCTGAAATATACAATACTTTTTTGTACATAGTAGCCATTAATAATTATTTGATAAGTATGATACAAGTATTTGGTATTGTGTCCTAATAATAACTATGTTTATTGAAAATCTTGATATATCAGTATATAATGCATCTTATGCACCAGCATTATCATTTTGATTATTATCAGCGTTAACCCCATCATAAGCATTCTAATCAGTCGTAGTAGCTGTAGTGGACGAAGTAGTATTACCGTTATATCATCATTACTTTGGCTACCTATTGTTGTTGGATTGCATTGCCATTCATTGCTATCATCGCTTTTATCATGAGGCTTAAGTCTCCCCCCCCCAAAAAAAAAAAGATGAGCGAAAGATAACGATGGGTCGGTAATGAGACATTACAATACATGGTAACGTATTGATATTACTGATATTTTACAATAGTTGGAGGTGCAAGATGGTGAATTACAGTTGACTGCACTTTTCAGTTGAAGTAATCATCCTGAAATAATGAGTGTATAAAGCAATGAGTTTTACACAGATAGACATAATAGATGCCGTCCTTTAAAACCCACACAGGTCGCTGCACGCTCGAATGCCCGGATTCTAAAGTCGATACAATACGGCATCCGCCACAACACCGTGTCCTCGACGTGCTTTATGAGTGCTCAATGGGAGAACCATCGCGATGATCGGCTTACACGCCAAAATCACTTCTGAGACGCCACGAGTCAGAAGGGTCTCGTTTTGTTTGCCGCGTGCTAGCTTACTACGATGAACCTCGCCCATCGGCGCACGTACGATGTCTGTCTTTGACAAGCGCCCGCTGGAGTCGAGAATGCTCCCTCTCTCTCTCTCTCTCTCTCTCTTTAGCCATTCCTCCTTCTTGAAGGCATGATTTACCATTTGCATATGAAACAAAAATCCAGCTTTAGTGCTTTAAAATAGTTCTAAAATGTGAGTTAGGGGTAGAAAGAACCAATGTAAAAATTTGAATCAGTATGATTAATGTTAAGTATTGGTAAATATGCAAAATGTGAACAATAGTTATAGTAAGAATGTTTCTCAGTTATGGTTCAGGCGCGGTGGAGCACCCCAATTTGCATCTCATTATCGCCCCGTTCTATTTGAATTTCCAACGGGCATCCACGGCTGCCCGAAACTGTGTGCATGAAAAAGTCAAATCTTTACCTTCTCCTGGTGCCGCTATGCGTGCCCCTAGTAAACTCAAACTTCCCACACTATCTAAGTTTTTAAAAACCTTCCTTTTGATGAAAAAATTATGAAATTTGCTGCACTAGAACTTGAGATATTAAAGCGTTTTGAAAATCACCTCTCGCAAAACATGCTCTCTGTTTTTTTCCGACTGGACTATGGCCGGGCTCCAATGTGTCCGAAATTGGCAACATAAGTTCATCAGGCCTCAATACATATATGGTGAAAGTTTTCGCTTGGTTCCACCTGTACTTTTTGAGAAATCAACATGTTTCTACAGGGTTTGGAATAGAAAATTGTAGTCAGCGGAACAATTGAAAATGACGTCATTTCTTTTCCCGTAATATTGGGCATGCGTGGGGTCTAGGGCAATTACCCCCTGGGCAATTGCCCCGCACCCTTCCCCTGGCCCTAATCGTAATTCTAATCCTGAACCTAACCCTAACCCTAACCCAAACTCCTAACCCTAAACCTAACCCTAACCCTAATCTCTACTCTAACCTTACCACCAACCAGTAATTGGCCGGGGGGTAATTGCCCTCTCGGGGTAATTGCCCGGATACGCATGCGTGGTACGTGAGATTCAGGATTTCGTGCTTATTGTTGGTTTGCATGTGACGCAGTCAATTTTGCTGAGTGTCGCACGGCGGTGACTGCTGAGCTGCTGCCGCGCACGCTGCATGCAGCAAAGCGTTGTGTGTGCTGTGACATGCAACGCTACAGTCACGCGATTATATATACATGGGACCGACCTGTACGCTTTGCGTTCGTGTCATTTTTGACATCACCTTCTGTTTTTTTCCGACACAACCATGGCCGGGAATATTACGGTATGACATTTGAAATGCAAGCAGATAAATAGATTTCGGTGTACTTTGTTCGAATGGCGCTGTGGTTCCGCAATCACACTTCGTGAATTTTAGGATGATTTTCGAGGCATATTTTTGGTAATTTTGCTCACCAGGTTTTCGCTAAAATTTCACATTTTATCATTGTCAAATCCTGTAATATGTTATATGTGCATATTCGGACATGTTTTCAAATTCAAACTAACTCAATTCTAATCCGAAAATAGGTTTCCTTAAATTGTTATTAGCTTGAGAAATTGTTTACTTTTTCTCAACTACGTGAGTACATGTTGTTTATTTTATGCAAATGAGGCTCGGCTGCCGATGGATTTCTGCGAGATAATTGGGGTGCTCCACCGCGCCTGGGTTTATTGAGAATGATAGTGATATCTCCTTATTTATATCTTAGTCTTTTTTGCAAAATTTTTGCACGGTATGATGTTTTGTGATACAACTGACTTACACGTATATCTCGAACACTTTTAAAATCACTGCTCCCAAAGGCCTGGTAAACAGTATATATCTTTAAAGGTAGGGGATACTTTTTACAGACCTCCCAAAAAGCAGCAAAACATTAAATACGAACCTCAGGGGACTTGTTTAGGCCACTACTGAGAAATTTGGAAGTTAACAGTTATCTACAATTTGAATAATGCACAAAACTCAACTACTCAGTAGTTCTGTATGTCAGCCACACTTAAGCCTTTTTGGTGCAGTCTTCTGTATTTTTCATCTATAAACACAAATCTAAAAGTATAAGAGCTGATGTAATAACATATAGAGTGTGTGGCAAGAATGTATATAGAAATGTTTGTAAGTTTTGATGAACTTTCTTCACAAAATATACATGATGGACACACATGCAGTGCATGGGTCTGCAAAGGTAGCCTAGTAATGTACTGGAATTTACGGTGAGCCCCGAAAAAAATTCAATTCAAAATCTAACGGTCAATAAAAATGTACTAATGATACCTTCCACTTTCAATACTTTATGGGAGTTTCTAAAATGATGCTCTCTTCAACATACCACTGTATTTATACAACTCTTCATTTAAGGCATGCAAATGGGATTCCCTACCTTTAACACCTCTCTCTCCCTCTCTCTCCCTTCTCCATCTCTCTCTCCTTCTCTCCATCCTTCACTCTTTCCTTCTCCTTCTGTCTTTTTCCTGATATTTTTTCTCTTTCTCTTCTTCTCCGCCTCTTCAAATCTATCTGCATCATTTATCTATATATCCTTATACACTCTTAAAACATCCGGGTCAGAGCTGACCCGGAAAGGGTCCGTTGGGGTCACATCCCGTTCCGGGTCAGAAATGACAAAAAATGGGGTCAGATAATGTTATGACCCCATTCAGAGTCATGAATTGGGCCAGGGCGACCCCATTCCAGGTCTTCATGACCAAATTCCAAGTCAGTTTTTACCCGGAACGGGGTGTGACCCCAACGGACCCGGTTCTGGGTCAGTTCTGGCCCGGATTTTTTTTTTTTTTTTTTTTTTTAAGAGTGTATAATATATATCTATGTTTTTTCTTTCTCTTTCTCTCCCTGCTGCTTTTATCTGCCTAATCTTTCTATAATCAAATCTTTCCTATCCCCATCCTCCTTCCTCTCCCCTTCTCTCTCCTCCAACGAACCCTCATGTACATGGCATGTCTTTCACCACGGTCTCTATCTGTTCCTAAATTTTTACAAATTTCTCTCACGCTTGCTTACATTATATTAGCTTATTAGGTAATTTTGATAACACAATAGCCAGGTTTCGACACAAATAAAATCTTTAAATCTCAAATGTTGGTGCCCCAATAAACATAATTATATAGAATAATAGTGACCCCAAAATAAAGGTGAACGTATAAACAATCCATTTTGAATCTTCAAGTTGCCCGATCGGGCCAACAAACGACAACAAATGGCGCAAAATTTAAAAAGATGACCCTTACAACATAGAAATAATTCACATGGGTCTTGGTTCCGACTGTTCGACAAAGCAACTAACACCATCGCAGCATATCCAGCTGATAATAGGGAGACAAACCTCCCTGGTAATATCGAGTGTGACCGGTGTCCGGCAGCCTATTCTCGGCCGACCGAAATCACTGTCTATTGGCGAGGAATCCGGCTATGAAAAGAGCGTTCTGTTTGTTGAAACTTTCATGTGACTTTTTAAACCGATTCCCTTGAATAGATCCTGCGAGTCATTTTGCGATTTGTTTGCCAATCCTCCAGACCCAAAGAGAGCGAACAAACATGGCGTCGGTCTATAAATAGGCCCGATAAAATAGGGTGTCCGTGGCGTATATGGATGGACAAGGGGGAGTTTTGAAGACGCTATCAATAGACGAGTTTATCTTGGCGATGGCAGTGTTTGGTTTGCGGAGCATAAGTCACATTCAGTCTCCTCAATGTGATGCCGGTAACCATAGCTGACGTTGGAATAAACAATGTGGATCTTCTGTTTTGCCTCTCCTCAGCATCATACTCCAGTGTCCTCCACATCTTTAATTCTTTATTGTCATCTCCCTATGTACTCCGAAGAGTCATAACCAAGATTTGTTAACCTACAATCGATTCAAGAATTCCTGCTTAGTATCATGCAATGCATGTTCCTTATTTCGACAAAAAATCGACAAGGATCAGTATGCTAAACATGAAAACAAGACAGTGATTTAACACAATTCTGTATTAATTTTTGAGGGTAGAGCATAATGGAATTAAAAAAAAAAAAAGGATTATCAGTCGCAATGTCTTCGTTCAAGTCCCCTGGCCGTATAGGGATGGTATAGTTTTGATTCAGAAAGGGATGGAGGTTTCCAACTTGTGTGTGTGTGTGTGTGTGTGTGTGCGCGCGTGTGTGTGCGTGTGTGTGTGTGTGTGTGTGTGTGTGTGTGTGTGTTTGTGAGATGATTAAGAAGCCGCTTATGAAATACGAAAGAACATGCAATTCATAGAGGAATTCACAGCTTATTAGATGAAATTGGTCTTGAAAATATGGCTGAGATATCCAAAACAGCAATCCTAATAAAATGCGACAGGCCACGACTCTTATTAGAATATCATTCTTAAAGTTTACCTTATTTTTGGATATCTCAGTAATTTCGAGACCGATTTTCATTAAATAAAATTTCAGTTCCACTTAGAATTGTATGCTCTTTAACATTTCATAGGGAGGCTTCTAAATATCTCGCAAAACGTTCCAAACGCAATATTCACCTCAACCAATTTAAGTCCCTGTAATATACTTTATCTTCATCGGGTAACAATCCTCCGAAAAGCCGGACTCGAAAGCCACCTGTCCCGTAGTTGCTTCCATCTATAGGCATTCAGTGTTTCCTTATAATCGATTACGTAAAGCAAAATCAATGCCAGTCGATATTATAGTCAATAAAATATGTTCCGAGTGAATAAGCAAGCCAGAATATATTTCTTTGTGGTTGTTTTAAAGGCGTATCTTCTCGTTGAGCAAGGGGGGGTTGATAGGAAAGGAAGCATCTACATTGACCCAACCAGCCACAAGCACTACCACCCCCCCCCCCCCGAGAGAGAGAGGGAGACACACACACACACACACACACACACACACACAACACACACTTACTTGCCTGACGGACACGAAAAGGCAGAACCCCTATGCCCCAAGCCCCATCAAAGTGCAAAGAGCATGAAATAATTGGATTGGCTAAAATAGTTGGATAGCAAAGATATTTGGAGAAAAATCTCTTTGTTGGATAGTTACTATACGCAAACCTGCCGAGTGTTTTTAAGGGGCAAAGTCCACATTCAACATACGAGTGATACGGACAGTATTATTATACAGCGTGGCCAAAAAAGAACGGAACGCCTATTAAGATCTTTAATTTCAGCAACATCGTTGCAAATATGTCATCATGTTGCATACTATTAGAAAGGCCATTCTTTTTCCAAAAGAATAACACCAAATTCTTTAATTTTGGTTCATGCATCATGGTATTAGGACCCCTTTTGTCACCCCTTGCAATTTTCAAAATGTGATCATTTTGCACTCTCAGAGATACAGAAACCAGTGAGAATTCGGCTTACCGTAGAACCAGTAGCGTTCGCAATGTGCGGAATGTGGGGGGTATATTGTCGTCAGGTCGTCTCATTTACAATGGTAACGGACAATAATAGCCACATTCCACACACTGTGAACGTTACTGCTTCTATGACAAGCCGAATTTTCGCTGATTTCGGTGTCTCTGAGAGTGCAAACTGATCACATTTTGAAAATTGCAAGGGTTCACAAAAAGGGTCCTAAAACCATGATGCATGAACCCAAATTAAAGAATTTGGTGTTATTCTTTTGGAAAAAGAATGGCCTTTCGAAAAGTATGCAAAACAATTACATATTTACAACAATATTGCTGAAATTAAAAATCTTAGGCGTTCCTTTCTTTTTGGGCCACCCTGTATTTTGGATCAAAAATTCATCCTCTGGTGATTGGTTGAAAGAGCTTCACGTGATTAAAGGTATTTTCAGCTATTTCAGAAAGTTGGCAGTCCATAAAGTACTATTTGCAAAATGACGTCATTTCTATGACGACATTTTGCAAATAGTATACTATTTGCAAAATGATGTCACAAAGCAATTCTTAAATTGCGCGCAGCTTTGCACCGTCACTCTGTGAAATGTAACAATTTCTAGCAAAACAATTGTGACGCCACAAAGCAATTTTGACATTGCGCACTGCTAGTACCGTCACTCTGTGAAATGTATCAATTTCTAACAAAACAATTGTGACGTCATAAAAACAATTCTGAAATTGCGCATTGTTTTCTCGCACCTTCACACCGCGCTTCGCGCTTTTTAACAAACATCACAAAGCAGGTCACATCGTGCGCATCAGCGACATGCTTCTTCATGTAGGATGACGCTAGGATCAATGGAGGATCCCTTCACAACATCGCATCCATCATACGACTTCTCACTTTGCATTTCCCCCATTTCCCCTTTTTTATGAAATGTTTGATCCAAAATATAAAACAAATATACTTCGCCTAATTTCGAGTTTCTTGTTAAAACTATAGGCCTCGGCGCCTCAAAAAGAACTACAAGTCACTTCGGGGCTGCGCCCCTCAGTGAATAGTTCTTTTGGAGTCACCTCTGCCCACAGTTTTAACAAGAAACTCTCAAGGCAAAGTATATTATATTTGTATACTAGAATAGGGATTAACGGAAATAACCATAAACACATTACCACAATACCACTCTCTCTCTCTCTCTCACACACAGATAAGAATTAAGAGATCTGCCTATTTTGTGTATATATCGTCAAACATAATAAATATTTACACAGACGAAAAATATAAAATAAACAACAAATAATATTCAACACTGACCTCTCAGTGATATTATGTACATGTATACGTGCATAATGTACTACCAGTACGTGAAGTACTAGTAGGCCGTTAAAGGGGAAAACGCTGTACCTGTATACAAAGGCCGACAGACCTGTTGTTGCGCGAGTAAAGGAATATGGCGACGCGACTGTATACTTCGAAGGACAGGCAGCCGCTTCCAGGTACGCGGCTACGAGGCCTACAATGTCTGCAGAGATCTTGCGGATTATTACGGGCAGTCTGGAGAAAAGGGTAAAATGTATAAATACTGAGTACCTGTATCTGATAACCTTGTTTTACATTACGCTTCCTATTTGATGTTGTATGTTATCAGGCAGGTAGCCATACTGTGTGTTTTTTTTTTTTTTGTGTGTGTGTGTTGTAACATTAATGTGTATTATGTACGAGGGCTGCACGAAAATCAAGTCACGCATGAGCTGTGTAGCCCTACTGTATTTTATTCATTGTACGGTTGTATTGCTGATACGTGTGTAAAGGCAATGAAGGAAAGATACGTGTATTTCGTTAACAACTGATGTTTGTATATGTATGGCTCCAACAATGTATACATGTACATGTATGTTCATGTACAATGATAATACAGGAATACAGTTCGCCTTTCCGAAGGTTCGTTGATCTGAAAATGGGATAAGGTTCACTATATTCCGAAGGGTCGTTAATCCAAAAACGAAATATAAGGTTCGTAATTCCGAAAATGAAATAAACTTCTTTTACAGACAAAAATACGGTGTTGTAATTGAAACGTTAAAATGGTACAGGTATTATATTACTTACTGTTTCCTTGATCTTTATTGATTTCATTTTCAAATCATACATAGGCCTGAATAAAACAGTCCGTTCTGGATTCAAAATAGAGTTGAAGGCAAAATCAACATATTGCAATATTTACTGCCATAATTTCTCACTTTAACATCAACAATCAGTGCTAAATCTATCAAAATCTCACCAACTTAACTTTAACATTAGCAATGATGATAAATCAATTTGAGTCCAATCACCAAACTAAACAATTCTAGCAAAACAATGCATTTGCTAATATGCATTGTATTCCACTTTAGTGCATTGATTTGAATAATTATGTTGACAAATAAAACAACATTTCATTGGAATGTGTAAAACATAACTCATATTCCACCTTTTCAGTATAATAGGTGCCAAAAATGCATTATGTAGCTCAAGAATGAAATCTTTTATAGAAGCCCTATCAACCAGCCACCGAAATAAATCATAATCCTGAATAATCAATCAAACCCCACCCCCCAAAGAAAAAACACACACACACACACACACCAACACATACCCATACGCACAAACAAAAACACATATACACACACACACAATTTCTTCATACACTCCACTCGCCCAGTACTGCCTGATGAAACATCTTAATACTAGTTACCAATTTACCGTGTATAATGATAAAAAAGCTACACATCATAATACTAATATCATAACACTAACAATAACGGTTTAAAGCAATTTCTTTTTCTTCATCCCAATATCCTCTTATCTTCTTATAAACTTCCCCAAAGGTATAGGAATAACACCTTAATTGCCCACTGAACGTAGAATGAAAACACTCACACACACACACACACACACACACACACAAACATGTATAAACACAGGCAACTAAGTCCTCCTCCTCTTCTGTATGCCCCCTTCTACATCATCATCACACTGCAAAAAGTCCGGTGTTAAACATGAAACACCGAGGTGGTCTTAAATTTCCCGTGATCATTTATGGTGTTAGATTAACACCTCTGGCTGTCATTTTAAAATTTGAAATTGTTTTCTGAATAATTTCTTAGTTACTGTTCTTCTTGTTGATTTTGAACTTCAACAAGACGATCAAGACTTTTCCGATAAAGTACTTGATTTTCTTTAAGAGTGTAAACACATTTACACCACAGTAACACCAGTTGGTGTGGTCTCCTATTGAAGCTGGGCGGATGTTATACCATTGACATTAACACCAGCGATATCAAATCAACACCATGTAGTGTCATTGTTGAATACACCAGCGCAGTGTCAAAAATATCACCAGCTACCACGAAGTGCCAGGTGAACAGTTTTCAAAACCATCACAACATACTTTCTACACCTGTGGGTGTGGTCCTCTATTGACACTTGATCGGTGTTAGATTTAACACCAGTGGTGTTAAATCTAACACCGATGTTTTTGCAGTGTATGTTCGCCTGAGCCAACGTGACCACATTGCCGCATTGCTCTTCAACAACGTTTACCAGAAAGAACAGCTAGTTTGCATTCTCACTCTATACTATAGTAAGCCTATAGATAACAGTACACGTATACAGTATACCAATGAAATATCAATGTATCTATCATATCCGTTTTAACGTGGATTCGCCGTATCTTCTATTTTACGTAAATATAATTTTAGATCAAGAAGCCGTGGAAGCTCGCTACTGATGTTGGATGTGGGTCGGGTCAATACACTCAGCCGCTGGCGCCTTATTTCAGAAGGGTTCTGGGTTTCGATGCCAGCGAAACTCAAATCCAGAAGGCCAATGCTCTGAAGACGGCAGATAATGTCGCGTATAGGTTAGTTGTTGTTGTTGTTTTTTAATCTTATATTCGGCTGTATTCGGCAGATGACGGTGGTATCGTTTCCATGGGGTTGCAGTTAAAATCGTCTGTATAAATGACGGGTGACGTTCGTTTTTCCGAAGGGTCCTTAATCCGACAATGGAATATGTTTTGTTATTCTGAAGGTTCGTTATTCCAAAATACACAAATTCTGTATACTATAGTTCCTATGGGTGCTCGTTAAAGCGAACATTAATTTTGTCGCTTTTTCCCAATGTTCATTATTCCAAAGGTTTATATTTGTTGATTCTCAAAATGAAATAAGGTTCGTTAATTCGAAGGTTCGTTAACATAAAGGGATGGTAATATAGTTTTGGTTTTGGTTAAGATGGGGATTCGGATTCTAACTCTTTGTTATAAGATAATTACAAACCACTTATATGAAATATTAAAGACCATAAGATTCTTAGAGGAATGAGAAGTTAAGTTTATTTGATGAAAATCAATTTTGAAATGGCGGAGATATCCAAAAAACAAAGAGGTCCCAATAAAAGGTGGGACCCACCTTTTATTGGGACCTCTTTGTTTTGATTTTGTTTTTGATATCTCAACCATTTCAAAACCGATTTTCATCAAATAAACTTTTGATTCCTCTTAGAATCGTATGCTCTTTAATATCTCCTATAAGAGATTTCTGATTATCTCGCAAAAATGTAAAACCTGAATCCCCGTCTCAACAAAAACTGTACTATCCCTTTAACCGGAAAATGAAATAGGGTTCCGAATAGTTGCGTTATTCGATATCATGTTGATTGCTTTTTTCCAACCCGGCTCCTTCGGGAAGCTCAACAGGGAAAGCCTGACACTTTGTTTTCATGTGTTTTGTTTGTTTATTCTGTTTTTCTGTTATCACTTGTATTGTTTTGCAAATGCCGAATAAATAATAATAAAGGTGAGATTAAAGTCATGAAACTTCGGAATAACAAACGTTTCTTGTAGAATAAATTATAGGCCTACCTTATTTTATTTTCTGATAAACGAACCTTTGGAATGACGAACCGTATTTTATTCTCGGAATAACAAACCTTCCAAATAAGGAAGCTTAAATAGGTTTTTTTTTTTCATTATTTACAAACGTTTGGAATAATGGAGCTTCGGAGTAACGAACTGTAAATGAGGGCACTCTAAAATGAAAAAAAAAAAAAAATCAGCCGGCAACAACAAAATCCATAGAACACTCGACAGTCTAGACAAGATATCAGTATTACATCACAACAAAACGATTGATACATCATAGGTTAAACATGATACGATAATACAATCTTACATTAAACTTCTCCGTGTTCAAGATCAATATTACATTTTCTCATCCCGTAACTAGTCTATACAGGGATTTTATGGGGGGGGGGGGAGGGTTTAAATTGGGAAACATTGAATTTTCGAAGAGATTGAAGATACCGAGCGGGCTATAAGGTTCGGGGGTAGGTTTATTTCGAATCGTACTTATAGTTTGGTCTGACACATGAATCAATCATGAAGAAAGGTTGATCTCTATAATCTTCTTCGTGCCCATACTGAATCGTTCAGTGATCTATAGTTCAACATCATCCTTCGAAATCTGTGGATTTGTGTTGCTGAATATATCAAGCACATCTCTCATGTATAAGTAACTGTTTTTAGTAATAAAAGTGAAGAAGTACAATAGCCGTTAGTGGAGTTCATGCAGAGATGTTTTCATGGGAATGCGAGAATAATGTTCAATATTCGCATGGATGGGGGGGGGGGGGGGGGGGGACATGAAAGCGAAAGAGCGAAATTTTCCATCCAAAAGGTAAGATGATGCGTTGGTTATTTATCAAAGTTGCAACAGAAAGTCTACGACAAGCTAAGTTCTGTATATTGTTGCGTGACTTTCCCAATTACTGATCAATGTACCTGTATTAAACCGAATACCTAAGCGCGGACGGACGGTGGGAAAAAAGGAGGGGAATACGAAGGAGCTTTTACAGTGATATTTTGTAATTCTAATCTGCAATATTGTTGCGTGATTTTTTTTTTTACCATTTCCTAATCATAATATTTGAAAATCTTATATCCCAGTCAAAGAAAAAGGGAGGGTTTGATTTTGTACAAAAAGAGTTCCACAAAATTCATTTTTCTGAACAAAATGTACATTCACATTCCCTCAATACGTTACTGACATAAGGGTAATACATAATTCCCCCTGCTTTCTGAAAGGTCAGTCATAACCATTATGCTTTTCGATCATGTAAACAAAGATGAAAATGATATTATGTTGAATTCTCTTTGCATTTTCTTTATCTTCCATGCCTGAAATTACGAAATGTTGTAGTGTTCTCATCAAGCAGTGGCGACATCCAAAGTGATTTATATCCTTTTTAGTATCATTCTCTAACTAGGAGGTGAGAATTCAGCTTTTAAAGCTTTTTGCGAAATACTCAGAAACCACTTCATGAACCACGCTTCAAATTTTATTCGATGAAAATCGGGTTTGAAATGGCCGAGTCCAATTTTCCTCAAACTTCATTGTTGTGTTCCACTAATATTGCTGCATTCACTCAATCCACATTGTGTTGAACTATCATTCTCCTTTGAAGCGTCTCCCCAGCCGAGTCCCTTCCGGTGGACAGTGGATCTGTGGATCTGGTCCTGTCGGCCACCGCAGCCCACTGGTTCGATTATCCAAAATTTTGCGCCGAAGTTCACCGGGTCCTGCGGCCCGGTGGTTGCCTCGCCGTGCTCGGATGCGTACAGGAGCGCTTTCCCCATCAGTGTGCCACTACCTCGGCGTAACTCATGGAAATCAACGACAGCTTTGTAAGTGCATGGAATTTATTATCCAGTGTACTCACGGCGACACGATTATAGGCCTAATAACTTTTAACACTTTTGTCGCGGGCAAGCTAAGAAGATAAGAACAGCGCGGCGTCGATGGATGTTCCCAGAGCGGGACATAATCTGGATGTTCCAATAGGACGCCCTCTTCGACAGTTCATATCGTACATTATTATGAGGATGTCCTAGCTCGAATAAGCCAGTTCGGGGTTCCACTTTGAGCATGAGCAGAAAAACGGTCATCTTGTTCCAACAGAACATGTTGATTATTAAAGTCACTGAGAAAAGCATCTGTGATGTAATGATTATTCAAGTGATCCTTATAAGAGGTGCTTGCCTGCACATCTACCTCAACAGCAAGAGCGCTATTTCACAATATCAACAGAAAAAGATTGTTAATACATTCAATGCAAAATAATGAAATGGATGCTTTCCAAAGTGCTAATTATTGTGGATCATTCTGGTCACCTGTTCTTCGCAACTTCATCCCTTGTTTGAACACGACTGATGAATTCCATAAATTGTTACGTCGGGTAAGCCTACGCCTTCTGTTGCCATGAAAACTAGTGGAGTGCCTAACCAACTGAGAAAGTAGAAATGTCATGATTGTGTACTCATGTGCCCATGAGCTAACCCCGACCTGGCTTATTGTGATAACGGTACTGATTCTCAGCTTTCAGCTGCGCCTCAGTGATGATGATTACGATGGTAGTGATAGTAATGATGCAGGAATGATGTGATGATAGTGGTGATTGTAGATAAAAGGATATTTGATGATGATGATGATGATGATGATGATGATGATGATGATGATGGTGGTGGTGCTGATGGTGACACTGCACTGTTCTCGCACCGACCCAGCTCAACGACAAGGACCAGCTGGGCCCCTACTGGCCGATGACTCGCGCTGAGATGAAGACTTTCTACGACAACATGGATATCGATTACACGGACCAAGTACGGTGAGGGTGAAGCATAGAGCAGTTTGGAGCTATGTAAATAACTTTAAAAAACTCATAAAAATAACGACAACAAACACATAATAAATGGAAATTTATCCCCAAGTACAAACGATATTTCATTTTGTAGAACCAAGTTAGTACCTCCTTGGTAGAACGCACGTGGGATTCAAGGAAAACAGATGATCTGTGCAAAAGTTATGATTTTCTTTTTAAAGCTTTGGTAAGATCTGTGAGCCGTCTTCTCCTGAGAAAGAAGCTACATAATACTGTATCATGGCGTCACATAAGTAAAAAGACTAATGTAATCATCTTGAGCTTTAAAGATGGTGAAGATGAGGACTGATCTTTTAACTTTTAGCGAGATATAAAAAAAAACACTTATGAAACGTTACAAAGCACACAATTCAAAGAGGAATTCAAAGTTTATTTGACTAAAATCGGTTTTGAAATGGCTGAGATATCCCAAATTAAAGTAAAACAAAGCGATCCTGATAAAAGGTGGGTCACACCTTTTTTTATTAGTATCGCTTTGTTTTAGATATCTCGGCCATTTTAAGACCAATTTTCATCAAATAAACGTTGCAACATCCATGACATCTCTATCAACAACTTCGGAACATGATGCTGAGTGTCATCTAATGCTACTGTATGTAAGCATTTCCATCCTTGCCTCTCTTTTCCCTTGAAGACCTGCTGGTATATCGATAAGACGAATGATGAATGTGGATGATTTCATCGAATATACGAAGACTGTTTCCGCATCATATCAGCATCTGCAGCGCTTTCCCGACAGCGACCTCTTTGAAAAACATCGACGGAGGTAAGTTACATCAAGGAGCTTCAAAAAATTGTGTTGGATATGTATGTAAAGAATAGTTACGTATACACATACGCACATCCGATAGACATCTTGTCTTTTAGTTCTTCTTTCTATCTACGAATATTTCCAAGGCGGATAAAATGGACATCATTTTTTAAGGCAGCGTTTGAAACAGTATGCAAGCTGATGAAAATGCGTTCATTTCCGATGATATAAACCGGCGCAATCATCAGTCTCATTGATTGTGACTTTTTGTCTTTCCAGCTAGAAATTTCTAGAAATTCACAAGCTTAATAGGATGTAAACCTCTAAGGCAAGGTCTAAAAATGGTATGATGAAAATGTGATACTATGATAATAGTCTAGAGTGCATGGGAGTTTCATTTGAAAGACATTTAGGGTCCTGTATGAATTCAAAAGGCCCGAATTCACGAAGGTGGTGGTTCAAATAAAACCATGGTTTAAACCATGGACAAAAACCATGGAGCGCCAAGTATCGCACGGAATATTTCGTTACGAAATTGGTCATTTCGTCGACAAAATGACCGTTTCGTTAACAAAATTATCATTTTGTGGACGAAATGTTCATTTAGTTACAAAATGTCATTTCGTTACAAAATAATAATTTCATCAACAAAATGACTGATTTCGTAACGAAATATATTCCATGCGACACTTGGCGCTCCATGGTTTTTGTCCATGGTTTAAACCATGATTTCAATTGTACCCCCTTCATGAATTCGGGCCAAAGAGTTTTGCTCCAATCGTCATGATTTTAGCCTAATAGTGTTGACTACTAGTATCTTGTACTGTATAACAGAAACGCTATGCGGAAACATGAGATCAAACAACATATGGTTTAAAAAAATAACAGACACGACTCTTGAGACTAGGAGGAATCAAGACAAAGAAGAAAGGGGGGAGGGATAGGACCAATGAACAAGAAAACTGGCTGTTTCATCGTTCAGTTTAAGTGAACTGATCTCAAAATAATTCTGTACTTTACGTCTCTTCATGTTTGATTTCAGGCTCATGGACCTTCTCTCCTCATCGGCAGGAGAGAAGTCGTCGGACGTCAACCTCACCGTGGAGTGGGTTGTCCAAATGATGCTTGCTCATAAACCTGGAAACTCAGACAGCTAATTCACATCGTCATGATTTCACCCTCTTATCTTTGTTACAAATATCCTTCCCGAAATAAACCGAAAAAAAACAAACAAACAAACAAACACGGACAAACAACGTCCGTCTGGCGTCTGGGAATACGACACGTGAATAATTGTAATAGTATAATGTCACGAGGAGAAGTCATGAATTCAAAGCAAGTGAATTCCCATCGATGCAGCGCTACGTTTTGCTTGTTTGAAAACAAATCAAATAAAGAAATAATATCGAAAGGAGACATTATATAAGATGATTATCAAGAAGGAAAACTAGGTGTACAAATTCAAGTCTTCCGCCGAGATGTTTTTAGAGCAACTGCTACTGACATGACTGATTGACGATTGCTCTACATTGACGTAAATGGCGTCAATGTCGGGCAATTTGTCAATCAGTTGCAATGAAAACTAAGTGGTTTAAAAAAAAAAAAAAAAAATATATATATATATATATATATATATATATATATATATATATATGTTCGAGGTACTCCGACGCTTTGACGGAAGAATACTAATGGCGAGCTTTAGATCTTCCACGTTAATGTTTCCGATTATACGATGCGTCTCTCACGTACGTGTTCAACAGTTGAAACATCTGTCTTGGACACTGTGCAGAACAACACTTTTCCGTATTGGCCGCGTCGTAGGATTATAGTCGCAGACCTATTACAAACTCATTGATATTTTCGCACAACGCATTTTAGATAATGGATTGCTATAATCTATCTCTTTGTAAAATACATATACTGATATAGACGTGCTTACATAATACATATATAATTATGTCTTTCAATTAGTTTGACGAGAGCCCTTATACTTACTCGAATAACTCAGACGCAAGAGACTTTGGGAATTGATTCATACATTTCATTTCGTCTCGTTTGATTCTTTTTATGTCATAAGCATATTCACATGGATGTAAATATTTATATATATGATTCTTAGATGTAGAATTATATGATATATTCTCGAACACAATTCTCCATAGACAAATTTGACTTAAACGCAAGCAATCGTAATGATAATTGTCTGTATCCCGTGCCCTCGTATGCATCATCCATAAAATGCATATCATACACAATATGTCATATCAGACATTATGTATACATTATAAATGTATGATTACACTTTTCTTGAGTGAATACTTCTTCGAAAATCTTGATTTCGAATATTCACTACTTTTTCAAGATAAGCTCAAAAAATGCTCAGGAATTATGAGTTTATTGTACTGTGCTTCGTATTATTCTTTGTACCGTTTGTGCTAAATGATGTTGCAGATTTTTATTTTATCTTAGTTTTGATTAAATGAGGATTCAAGATCAGATATTAGAATAAAAGGGACAAAACACAATCAGGCAACAGTCATGCCAGACATTTTTCGACAATTGGCTGAGGAATAAACTTGTGAGTTGCTTATAAAAATGATAACTAAAAATATAAGTATGGTTACAGTTAAAGCTTAATATCAAATGGGTCCTCTACCCCTAAATAGGCAATAATTCCCTTGGTGTTTTTTTTTCCCCATCATAATATAACTTTTCTTGGAGGAATTTCTAGATTTCCTGATTCTTGAACTATATATCTTCAAACACAAACACAACATCTGTCAGTTTATATTAAAAGCGAAGTGATAATTATGTCCTGATATATGGAGTGCCGCAACGTGTAGTGTTGTTTTGTCACATTTATTTTCTTGGTACACACGGCTTAATGAGTAGTGTCCGTACCATAACATTGTTATGTTATCTAAATTCATACTTTCTTGTACTTGAAAACAGGTAATGTTTATGATATGCTTTATATCATTAGCATCATACACATTGCATATCAATTTCAAATGATTTAATAGAAGACATTTAGATTAGTTTTAGATGTTTGTATATTGTTAGGTTTTCTTTTTCCGAGTGATCTACGTTTTAAAAGCTTTGCCTCTCACTATATAAACATCTAATCGCTTTGTTATTGATTTTCATCGCAAAATGTGCAATGTTTTCTTAATACATGTATACTAATATGATTATCCGTATATATATGATTATTGTATTATATCTCATGATTTGTATGTTGTTGTTTTTTTTTTCAAATTGCTCAATAACATGAATTAACAAATACATACTTTGCATTATGCATTACCAAAGATCCTATGGAGTATAGGATCTTTGGTATTACTTCTTGTTGCTGGAAATGAATTGTGTAGAACACTAACATCAGAATGGGTAATTGTCGTCTCGGCGGGATAGATCGCGCCATCTATAGTTTTAAACCTGACAGTGAGTAGTATGTTGCTCATTTTACGTCGTCGTCGTCGGCGGCGGGATCCATTCGTCCCGAGAGACGATGGCGTAGCACTAGTCAAAGAAGTTTGTACCGCCTTGAGTGGCTGTATAGTCCCTCTCATGAATGATAATATCTGGAACTCATGCAGTAGATGAAATCTGTTGGCGCTGAGGTTGAGGCTCAGTAGGGCCTACAGGTACTGGTTAAAGGGATGTACACTTTTGATTGAGATGGGGCCTCGGGTTTCCAACTGTTTTGTGAGATAATGAGAAATATCTTATGAAATGTGAGATAGAATTGATTTTACGAGGGATTCAGAGTTAATTTGATAAAAATTGGTTTGAAATGACTGAGATACTTAAAAACACAGGGATCCTAGTAAAAGGTGGGACCCACCTTTTATTAGGAATTGCTTTGTTTACCTTGTGTTTGGATATCTCAACCATTTCAAAACCAATCTCATCAAAAAAATATTGAATTCCTCTTAGAATTGTATGCCCTATAACACTATGAGTGGTATCCCAGTATCTCACAAAGAGTTAAAAGCTCAATCCTCATCTCAACCAATACTATACCATCCCTTTAAATTCATGTAGGTGAACATGCGCAAACACATAATTTACTCTTCAATAAATGAAGAATATCGTTCTGTGCTCCCCCTTGATATTATTCATGAACTTGATAAATAACTCTTTCATTCTCAGCGATCATTTTTTCCCATGAACATGAGGCTACATCCTGTCAATAAAATATGTATCTTGTTGGAATCATAGCTAATTAAAATGTACCTATTTCACAATAATCTCAAAATAAAAGACATAGAAAATAATTGAAATTGCTTCAAAGCAAGGGTTGTTATGGAAAAGAAAAGATTAATTGAAATTGATTTGTATATCTGTTGCCAAGCCGTGATCGCTTATTACACATCTTATTTAACAAGCAACATTTCCCATTCAAAGGATGTGCTTTTTCTTTGATGACCAAAACATAATCATCTCTTAACAGTGGCAGAAATAGAAGATTATAGGATGGTGAGATTGAGTGACTCAAGGTATACAGTGGACTCCTGTTATAAGGAAGTCCTTGGGACCAGCAGCTTTCTTTCGTTATATCAAAATTTTATTATGACCGAACAAATATACAATAAAAGACATAGAGTAGAGATAAAGTTGCGGCCTGAATTTTAACTTCGTTGTAACCAGAATTTTGTTATGACCGTGTTTGTTATAATGGGAGTGCACTGTAGTACTTTATAGCGTACTGGGAATCACTGCCGGATGATATATGGGTACCGAGAGCCAGTTACACCGAACAATGAAATGTTCTAAAACAGATTTACGATGTTGAAAATTGATGCAGAAAATATCATATTGGGATAAATTACCAAATTGCCACTATCATCATCAGTATCACCATCATTATCATCATCATCACCATCATTATCATCACCATCACTATCACCTTCATTATCGTGCAGATCATCACCATCACTATCACCACCACCATCCCCATCACTGCCATTAAAATCATCAATATAATCGTCATTGTCGTCGTTGTCGTCATCATCATCATCATCATCACAATGTCATATCCTTTGACCACCCTTCCACCCATACCATCTGTGACATGTGCCATTACCAAGAAACACAACAAAACAAATAATTATACACAGACAAAAGCATCCTCATGTGCATCAAAATCACGGATGATTTTTTTTATTATTATTATTATTATTTACTTGTCATTTTCTACAACAATATCAATGTTAATGTGGTAACCTGAACAGTTCACCACTTGGCAGTTAAATGATAAGGCCATAGACTTAGGATTACAATTCTGAACAACATAGCAAATTACCAGTCACCTGAACATAGCACTCGGCACCAACTGTGATTTTGGTCCAACAAAATTTTTGCCACCAGTGATAAGGCTAAATAAATTTTTCCTGATTGAACCTTCAAACAAACAAGCTCTATTTGATAATAAAAAAGAAACCAAGGAAATCAAAATTTAAATCATCTAGAAAATACACTGGATGTAGGTTACATTGTATGTATTCTTTTCAGAAATTCTACATGAAATACCACATATCATGCTTTCTCTCTGGAATCATTGTACAGGAAGCTGGGTCTAAGTCAACAAAAGACAAAAAGACAGAGAAGTTCCTGTAACACAAACAGTGGAGCAATATAAAACTCTCGAAATGTTAGCGCCGGTTAAGAACTCTTCATAACATCACATGAATGCACATAGAGTGGTGGGTGCATCATTTCATGTACTTCCCTGGCTGGTTACAATTTTGAACCCTACGTCACATACACTTTCTGAAGAGATTGAGACAATAGACTCTCATGAGGTATGCCCCATAGAAATAAAAAAAAAAAAATCTGTCCTAGCAACAAGAGTTCATTCAACTTTGCACCAGGTTAAATCTACTACAACATTCATCAAACCTGTAAGTGTAGAGGCATACAAGGGAAAATGCCAGTCTGACTCTATGGGGTAAAATTTTTTCTTTCATCCTTGGTAATGGAAACCACGAGCAGAAAATGGCGAAAAGATGGCACGGCCGAAGTAACAAGTATGGAAATAATCAACATGTGAATGGGCAGCCACAGGCTAATAAGGCTTGACTTGACACATATAAAAAAATAATGCAAAATGATCAATTTCTGAATACATTTGTACTATGAATAATAACCCCAAAAAAAGAGGAGAAAAACACTGATCCCCCCAATTTAGAGACATCATTCTATGTCATAGTAGCAGGAAAGATACATCCATGTCGAACTTTTGCTATTAAAGCAAAGATCTCTCATCTTCGTGTAAATGATGAGAACACCCAGTAAAGCACCTGTTTGGTTTTCTGGACTGAAGCACCATCATCACTCAGAGAGTGC